>CABFVX010006694.1:6616-37326 GCA_902151425.1 Timema shepardi
GGGGGGGGGGGGGGGGTAGGTTGGGAGGCAAAAAGTTTCCCAAAATAGCATGCGAGTGCAAAAAAATCATAAATGTTTGAAAACCATTGTTATAAATTAGAGGTACTCATGTTTAAATATTTCCAGGGGAATCATTTCCTTATCTTTTTGATTAACGGTGGTTAAGAGTCTTTGACCCTCTAATCCTCCCTGCAGTTTTATAGTACAGCATACCTATTAATTTTCTAAGAATATACCACTGGTTAGGCTGCAGAGGATAAAGTTATCCTAAGCCAACTAGTCTCCGCCTCCCGCCGGGTCAGACCTGCCCGATTTAGATTTAGATTAGATTGTAGCTCACGTTTCAAGAACAGTTTTTGGTACTACGTGAAAACAACCCTTAATGGTTTAAGTGTTTGCATCCATTTTCAATAAAAAAATATTCGCAGAAGTAAAATACACAATTGAAAAACAAGATAACCAAACGAATCACATTTCCAATTATTTTTAAAAGTTCTTAATAGACGATTCTAGATTATTTGTGGTCAACGTCGGTGATCCTAACCCCACGATTGCAAATAACGAAACTAATGAAAGTAAGTTACAAAATAAAAAATACCTTAATATGTATTATGTGTTAATGATTTTCTACATTGTTTGTATAGTTAATTTCTATCATGACTTTATTTGATGTTAAGAAGCAAAGTGCATCACTCACCACAAATATTTTATGACTATATTCATACAACAGTAAATTAATACAAATAAACAGAGTTAAAACCATTTTTTTTGTTACGTTAAAACATAGTAATGTATCAAAGGTCAAATCAAATAAAAAATCAAGTGGCATGTGTATTGAGAGGATACTAATCCCGATGCAGCTTCTCATGCCATCAACAGCAGCTTGGACCCTGGTTAACTGTTGCAACTGACAATTTCCATGCTGCAGAAAAATACATACTGGTGGTAATAGATACCTATTCAAGGTACCCAAAGATAGCACAACTTCGATCAACTTCATCGGTAAAGGTCATCGAACACCTCAAATTAATATTTGCATCACGCGGCATTCCTCTGGAGCTAAGGTCTGATAACGGGCCAGCTTACACCTCCGTTTAGTTTGTCAAATTTACTGAGGAGTATGGGATCAACTACATCACCAGCAGCCCTCACTTTCCACAAGTAAATGGACTAGCAGAGGCAGTAGTTAAAATAGTGAAACAATCCTTTTAAAAGAAGAAATTCTCTACATGGGACTCTGGGCATACAGACCAACTCCAACAAAAGCAAGTGCCAGGCCCAACTCAAATTATAATAGGACAACAGCTACACAGCACACTACCAGTCACACAGTCACATCCAGCTTCAATGGATGAAAGTGCACCATCAAAGGGAGGTACGGGAAGAATACCAACACATCAATAAAATATAATATGGCAGAAGGCATCGCGCCAGCAGCTTGAACTCTCTTACATCAGGAGAAAGAGTTTGGACAACTAACCTGCAGTGTTACGGAAACCTGATGGGACCCTAAATGGAGCCCTCTTCATACAATGTCCAGGTCACAGGACATAGCCTGCGTTGCAACAGAGAACACCTCATGCCAGCTCCACACACATAACGAATAAGTTCCCTCCCTATCCCTGGTTTCAACACAATCTTGTCAAGCTGAGCCAACCCCATCAAAGGCAAATACAACCAGACTGAGTAGAGTGATCGTACCCCATAAACTTCTGAATCTCTAAACTAGCTTAAAACACTAATGTACATATATTAAATACACTTACATGTATACCAAGCTTAGTGCTGAGAATATTAAATTAGTAAATTTGAGTTAGTTTTATATTCACAAATAGAGTGTTAGTAAACAACTTTTTATAAGTGAGTTAGATTTTTTAAAGAATAGAATATGTGTAGTGTGAGGGGGCGCTACCAGAACTAACGTGACTCAGGACCAATCCCATAGACGTTCCCTGGAAATCAACAGTCCACACCTTCTTTAAAATCACAAAATTACATCCTATTCATGCTTACTATGTTGTTTTTTAAGAAGGTACAGCTTTGTTACGAATAAAGGTCTGCCTCATTCCTTGGCTTGACAGCTATCCAACAGGGCGGAATATTTTCCAGCGCTACTATGGGAAATTGACAAAATAATTGAAAATATTTAATGAAATCGAAGAAACAGAAGAGAAATGATCAACTCGTCTTACAAATATGTCCAGGATTTTGTTAATAGATACAGAGATAAGTAATTTAAGCTCAATAATAATTACAGTTTTTTTTTAAGCAAACTGTGCGTGAAATAGTGTATCCTCTCGTGTAGCACCTACAAATATTGAATACCTGCTATCCATGTTATCATAGCTCAATCTGTTGCATAGAATTTTATTAATGGCGCGTTTAAATTTCACCACGCCCAATTATTTTATATAGAAACATTAACATTATTAAATCAGAAACTGTATCAATATAAGGTATTTGTTATTTTTAAATATTTATAGAAAACATTCTTGTTATTTGAGCCTCTATATTTTTACAACTCGATGGTATTTGTTTTCCGATTCTGCTTCGAGGTGTTGGCAGAATTACCTTCCATTGAGTGCTTGATCTTGGATCTAGTTGATATTGTTATTGTCCATAATTAATATTATGATGTCAATTTATACACTATTATTATTATTACTAATTCTTTTAACTCCCGATGTAGAACATAGGGCTACAATAAAGCTTTGCTACTTCAGCTATTTCTTGTTGCAGTTTACGTGATAGGCTATTTCTAGGTGAAATAGGATATCAGCCCACCGGTGCCATAGAATTCTACAAGTAAGCACTAATGAGCCTACACATTTCCTGAAATGTCCTTTTTAACATACTTTCCAGGGATATTTTATTCTCGACAATCGACATGGGACCTGATGGAAAGAAACTGTACCACAATTTTATCGCTCAGTAAATTCAGTTTATTAACATGACCTTATTAATTGATTTATTTGTTTACCAATGTAATAAATTGTTATCTTTTTATATTTTTTACCTATAGTGAATTTAGGTGCTCCAATAAATTAACTTCGCATGCCACTACTGGCACGCGTCCCATGGGTTTGGTCATCTTTGGTCTATATTATTCAAAATTAGGAAGAATTATTACATGTTCACTATGTAATTAAAAAGTAAGTCTACTATAATATTCATGATGTCCTTATTTCCCTCCAGTGGCTGGATCTGTTGGGATAGCTTGCAGGAGGTGTTAGGTCACAGGCAAGGTAGTTGTGTGGGTTTGAAATAATACTTAGGGTCTATAATTTTAGTTTAATAGAAGTACTAAGTGATAATGCAAAATGTGATCTTAAATGAAATACAAAAGAAATAGAAGAGATTGAATGCTTACACTCGAGGAAGAACTGGCTAACTCATGAAATCTTAGACTGATGGAATGAATGGCATGACTCTTGATCCCCTGTAGAACTCTATCTCTGGGCCATGGACTCTTCGGTTGCCTTATAAGTACATATTACTGATGACCCAAATATGTAATCTGCTATGGTCTGGCGTTGGGCAGCGTATCTGTCTCCGATACAAATGAAATGGTGACAGCCCTGATGTCAACAAATAAAATACTTGTATAGCCTGCTCTTGTTCCTTTCCGGCCAACTAGAACCAATATTGTTATGACTAGCTGGTATTCCTCTTTAGGGAAATTCACTAAGCCAGTGCTTTTAAGCATACAAGCTCAAGAAAGTTATGTAAATCATATAAACATCCCAACATGGCTCAGGATTATGATAATGACAACAATAATCGGAAACAAATAAAAATAGGGTTTAATTTAATGGTACAGACAAAACTTAAACTAGGTTAAAATTCAATTTTAAAAATAGCTATAGATGGTATCAAATATAGAAATACTAGAATGCCAAATTAAGAAAGGATACTTTGGAACAGTAATCAGCAAAGAAGAGTTAAGGTGGTAAACATGTACCGAGATATAATAGTTGGGCGAAGATAATCATAGAAGGTGCTGTGATCGTTGAAAGGATAAATTCAAGAGGGAGACAAAGACTGGAGTATAATCAATAATCAACCATCACGGAATAAAATCAAGAACAATGTTGGCAGAAGAAGGTACAAAGATTTTTTTTTAATTGTCTGAAGATAGTCAAAAGTGGAAAACTGGAGCAAAACAATCCCAAGATTGATGACCTAATCTGTATCCGAATAGTCATGTATGGTACACTTGAATTGATGCATACTTGACGACTTTAAACTTTACGCGCACTGGAGATAGAAAACTGCAACAGACTTATTTAAACGGCAAAATATCCTTTTCACACCCTTGAGTCCACAGTGCTGCTACCTATCGATGATCTTTGAAACTATTTTAAATGCCATCAGGGTGGATACAAAACATATTTTAAAAAATTCCCTGACTTTTCCAGGTTTTCCAGGCAACATTTTTCAATTTTCCCTGACTACTTTTTTCTAGTTTAAAAGGTGGATGATAACTTGTTTTACTTATTATTGATCGCATATTAAAAAAAAGTTTGTATCTACTAAAAATAAACAGTTTTATCAATTATTTTAACAATCATAATGTTATTTTATTTAGGTATTATTAACTTTTATTTTAATGTTTGGTTGCAAAATTAATGGGATATTTAAGACATATTTTTTAATTCCCTGACTTTTCCTTATTTTTAGTTAAATTCCCAGACATTTCCCTGTTTTCCCTGTCATCCAAAAATTCCCTGACTTTTCCGGGTTTTCCCTGTCTGTAGCCACCATGGCCATCTATCAACCCGAATTAGCGTAGGCCACTTACAGATTTGTGGTGACTTATTTTCACTACACATTAAGCCCGTATCGCATGACACTAGCTCGTACTAGAAATCAAGTGTGCTAGCTAGCGACTAGATATCTGTATACTAGCTAGTATAATAGAAACAGGACTAGAGTATTCACACGCTGCTAGTTTGGTACTAGGTTCTAGTGCAAATTTTTATGGAACTTCAGATATTAATTTCGAGTGCAACAGCTGCAGTAATTGCTAATAAAGATATTGAAAAATATGAGAGGGAGCCTAAGAAAAAGAATATGGACACGGGACTTGTTGGGAAAGACGAAATAATGGTCGCAGGATGCTAAATATGATACATTTGGAGGTTAGGTAGTATACATTCGGGGTGACACAAACGTTTAGTATCTCCCTAAATTTGTATTCATTTATTTACGATGTGGTCAGAAGCCCCTAAGCCCATGGGTGTCCAAGTACAGTATCCTTGATTCACAAATGTTCTTTTTTAAGCCTACACACACTTTATATTCTAGAAAAAAAAAACCAAGGTTGGCATGCTATCAAGTTTATTTAGATTAAAATTGGGTCTGGAACACAGTTTGTCATTTTTAGATGACATGTTTTAAATAGAATTTATATATATTAAATATATTGTCATATTGTGGCAATTTGGTATTATATAAACAAGGATGTTTAGAATAATTTTCCGCCAACAACAAAATCACATCCGAAGACCATGTCGGCGCCATTTCTATTATTTACTCTACACATAGTCTGAGCGGGCATTGATTGGTCGAATTACACAAACTAGTGTCGGAACTAGTACGAAAATAGCGCATGTTCTATCCTCACAACTAGTATGGTAGCCAGTACCAAGTGGCAGAACCAGTATACTTTTTCTGATTCACACGACGCTAGATGATGACGTGCTAGCTAGTGCTAGCTAGCACACTGGATTTCAAGTACTAGCTAGTGTCGTGTAATACGGGCTTTACAAATTATCCAAACTATCCAACACAACACAATACAACTCTACAAAACAACCAGTATATTTAACGTACGATATCAAAGATCACATTACTTTACGAGCTTGATCTCTAGAAGATGAAAAGTTAAACAATTGCCGTTTAAACACCGCATCGACGGCGTGTCAAGGGTAACTTGCTGTCGATCTTGAACTCAAGGGCGTCTAAGGGGTGCATTAGCACACTTTGTAATCGGACGAATCTGCACTTGATCATGTGATTGCTAATGCAACTACCAATTGAACGTCAAGGGTTAACAGCGTGTGAAGTAGACTATTCGGATACAGCCATAATGAATAAATGAGTTTAGTTTAATCTATTAATGAGTCCTATTAAAAAAAATTTTTTTTAGACATTTATCTAATAGAGAAAAGAAGTTAGGCTATTTTCTATCAATAACATGGAGTATTTTTCTCATGAATTTTCACTGTACGCTATACACTACAGTTATGCATGATTATAAACCCAGTCTTACATTGTAATTTATAGAATGAAATAACGTTTACGAATGTAAGGAGGGTCAGAAAGCAACGAAAATCTTTGCTTTTAAACACTAGCCCTCACTTTTGTGAATAAAGATTCTTTCATAACCAGCACAATATGCATTCCCGCACGTTGTCTTAAGAGTATGTTATAATAATATATTATTTCAATATCTGCCTTTCTATATATTTCACCAAAACTGTTGTTTGCTAGCGCTTAAATAAATAAAAAGAAAGTTTCATGTGCTAAAAAGAATTTTATTCTAGAACTAAAGTTTGTTAAAGCCTTTATTAGCTGTATATTCTTATTTCTTAGTGTTAACCAGAGATTGTGTTAGTGTTAACGTGATCTGTGGTTCGCACTTCAAAATCTGGTTTGACTTCTGTCAATAAAATGGGTGACGGAGAAAGGCAGCCCTTGTTGCAAAATGATACAGGGGTCAATTATGCAAATGATACAGGTGGTTATGTGCCAGGTAAGGTTTTATCTATATTATTACATATTTAATCAACCAAAGTGATGTTTCTCGAAACCCAACTTTTTGTTGTTATAAATGTCAGCTGACCATTGATCACGTAATGAGTCACATTCCTGTGTTGGTCTATAAACTTAATGTATTTTACTAACATTATATTTAGTATTTTAGTTGAAACACTAAAATACCTAACGAGTAGTTAACTTCTCGTTGTAAGGTCAACAAGCCACAGTGTCTCCTATTGGACCAGATGAGTTACCACCCCCATATACAGCAGCCACCCAGGGTGGCGTTCCAATGGTCACTTGTCGAGTTTGTCAAGCTATGATTGACATTTCTGGCAAACGGGACCAACATGTTGTTAAGTGTGGACAATGCAATGAAGCAACTGTAAGTAAGCTTCCCTAAACTATAGGCCTATTTAATTAGAAATATGTAAATTAGCATGACACATAGCTTACAAGACTGCTTGGTTTGATTCGAAATTTTATTTTATATTTGTTATTTTAAATTAGGCCTACATGCATGGGTGGACTAACAAGTTTAAAATGGCCTTGGATGACAAATATAAATAGATCAGCCTATAACATACATTTAGATATATTGGTTATGTTTCATACTATGCTATACATATTTCTACATGGGATGACCTATAGGCTTATGTTATTGAAACATATGGGGATAGTACCTTTCATGTAAAGCAGTGCTCAGCAAATTCTTTTTTAAGTTCACAACATTAATCAACAAATATAAATAAATGGTGACCTGGTGGTCTAAGGGTAATGTGTCGGATTTCTGTGCTTGGGATTCGGGGCTCAATCCTCTGTCCCGGCACAGATCTATCTGATTGCCAAACCCTTCCTTCAACTCTTATAAGACGTGTATTAATCACAACTTGTGAATGTGTGTAATTCCAGGCCACCACTATGGTTCGGATCCCACGTTAAACTGTAGGATCTCCATTTCGTCTCACATTCACCCTACCATTACACAATAGCGTAAGTGCGTACAACCCGAACAGGTAGTAAGATGCGGTGCTAATAATAATAACAAATATAAATGTTTTGTGGCATGCTATTTTGTTTTGGATTCTATTTGTGGCATCAGAAAATACAATACCCAGTCCAATATCTGTATGGTAAATCAGAATAAGAAAAGTATAGACTGTTTTTTATCTATAAAGTAACTTCAAATCTTCTCAGATTAAAGGTTGAAGTACTTTTTCTGTGCCCACTTATTTAACATTTGGAAATAATTGATTCAAACCATTAGTATTTAATTTGGGTAAAGTAGAACACTTTACTTTGCGCAAAAGTTAAATTGAATATGTCATTTGCATTAAAAATATTAGTAAGCACGAGTAAGTTAGAATATTTAGCACCGCGTCTCACTACCCGTTCGGGTTATACGCTTTAAGTAATAATTACGCTAATGGATTAGGAATTGAGAAAGATGAATTAGGGGAAGTGAACCCGCATTTGCGTGGAGGGAGAGTGGAAAACCATTTAGGAAAAACCACCCCCAGTTCACCCGACTGAGATTCGAACCTCAATCTCCCCGTCCTCAGCAGTCGAGTTCAACACGACAAGTGCGTTAGCCAACTACGCAACCGAGGCGGGTGAGTAAGCTAGAAATGCAGACAACACACAGCTGTAGCTCATACAAACTTCATTTGTGTTCCCATTAAACATCAATGCATGTTGCTCTGGTCTGTGGCTGCACGGAACACTGCGAAATACTGATTTAAACCATCTAGATATCAAATTTTTTTCTTTCAAAACATCAACATAAATCAAACACAAACTTAAATCTAATTAAAATAAACAAAATATCCAATACTAGTTATCTAAAGCTAGGTTATAGTACGGACTTTTTTTTTAGCATCCTGTCTTACTACCAATTTGAGTTCTATGCTTATTTAGTTACGGCCACAATAGATTTAAAAAGAGGGGGGTGATAACTAAAGGAAATAATTATATGAAAAAGTAAAACATTTGCAGGTTAAAGAACTATTTGAATTTTATTCAAAGTAACAAACAGTGTTAAACAAGTTGAATGGCCTTATAGGTCTTACTACTGAAGTGTGTTGAAAAACAAATAAATCCTAGCAATTTATTACTTGCACAGTGCGTTTCAAATTTTAAATAAATAAACTTGTCTAGAAAAGGCCAATGAAATAAACAAAATAGTTGCCATTATTTAAAGACACTTTTTTAAAAGATATAAAAGTTTAATTCACCACAGTGAATTAAGATCAAATGAAATCAAAAGGATCAAAAGTTTAAATTACTATATATTACAAAAATTACAAAGAGCTTAATGAGCCTCTTTTAAAAGTTTTACAATGCGCCAGAGTCACATCAGTGAATAGACTAAACAGTTTTAAATTTATTGAATAAATTTAAATATTGCACCAGATATTTACATTAAATTTTAACTCCTAAAAATCATAAAAGATCACAAAGCGCTTAATGAGTTTCATTTAAATAGTTCACAAAGCATCAGATTCACACCAGTGAATACAGACAAAACAGTTTTAAATTTATGAAATATATTTAAATTTAAGTATCACACCAGATATTTACGTTAAAGCACAAAGGTTTGACTTCCCAACTGAACTCAAACTTTCATGGGACAATTATCCTCGTCACTTTTTAAAGAATTAAACAAAATTCCCACGTCTAAATATTTAATGTAAAACTAGAAAAAGTTACGTTACATAACTTGTAATTTTGCCTAAAAGAATCAGCGAATATTAAAGTCAAAAACATATTAAACAACAAAATTAAGTTACTTTATCATTAACTTCAAAGCAAATAAGTCTTCAAAATAACCAACAAAAGAAACATTATCAATTTAAAGCATTTAAATTACTTATAACAACAAAAGCAATTTAAAGCATTTAAATTACTTATAACAACAAAAGCAAAAAATTAATATCTAACCTAAATATTGCAAACATAAATAGTACAAAAAAAAAGGTCGCTATATTTTTAAACCAAGAAAATACTATACTAGCGCCCAAGTGGCAACAGGAAGCATCAAGTGCTCCATAACAGAATTTACGTATGAAATTAAAGTTTTTTAGCAAAACATTAACAATGCCTACACTGACAGATTTCCATAACAAACTAAACCAAAGTATTTAAGAAAATCAAACCCATCGCATCAATTTATATTTTATAGATATAAACAAAGATATTATAAGCCATTCTGGCTAGATAACGTCCTAGTCCTCAACAGGACTTCTCGTGGAAGTGGCCAAAGTAATAGTCATTTTGATTGTCTGTGTTGCCTCGTTATATAGGTCTAGTTGCTGGGTGGGAGTTTTTCTTAGTAAAATTACGTCATCTGCAAACATCTGGTGGAAAGACGTCTATGTTTTGATTACATACGTCGGTTTCTTGTTGTCTTGAACATCTGCCGCTGCTTTTTACTCTCAAGACGAGCAGGTGTAGAGCTATACTTGTTAGGACACATATGCCAACCTAAGTGTCCAAACATATGAGTACAATACTGGCCATTCAGAGCATTGCAGGCTTTCTTCGTCGGAACATCAGGGGGTTGCACAATTTGTATCATGTTTTGGACGTCTCTTCATTCTAGCATTCGTAGTGAGCAGGCTGGACTTGCACGTTGGTCTACTTTAGGCAGATATACGCATGCGTAGAGACCTGTATATAAATAGTAAGATGGTGATGTTTAATAATGCTGGAAGTCTATGAGTATAAGATTATTTGAGGTAATATTTTAACTGGCAGGCTCTACTGGTATTTTTATTGCAGGATGTCTATGAATATTAGCTTGTTTCAGGGCGGGTAGTAACATTGTCATATTAGCAGTCCACGTTAATGTTACAGTTACACTAATGGTTTTAAGGATGAGAAAGCTTATATTATATGAAGTGTATCCATATTTGCATGGCGAGAGAGTGGGAAACCATTTTGGAATAAACCACTCCTAGTTTATCTGACCAAGATTAGATCTTTGATCTCCCTGTCATATTCATTCTAGTCCAGAGCTTCTTAAACCTTTCCACTCAAGACCCCTTTTCGCCTGAGAAATTTTTAACTTGCCCCCAGTGTATGGTTATATAAAATAGGTACACAAATAAAATATTTACTGATAATAAATCATAAACAATATTTTTAAACAATTCTTTGGTATAATTACATCTAATTTTAAAGACAAACGCAAATTTTCTTACTAATAAGATGGATGTACTGGTTTATTTTTCCATAGTGAATTAAATCGTGTCGGAATATTTGATACTGTTCAGGACATAGTTCATCTTCAACGTCTTTCTGAGTTGATCGAAATTTTGATTTTATAATTGTCAATTCTGAGATTGTAGCTTAGCATAAATACATATTACAAAATGGCAGAAGTATGTTTAGGGCCATTTCAGAAATTGTTGGAAACTCTGCCCTAATCCCAAGATAAAATTCATTTAACGAATTTTTAGGATACTCAAGTTTTAAACCGGTGTTACTTTGGTTTATGAACCCAACTTAGTTTTTTAGAATCAGAATTTGAATGGAAGTAGTTCTGAAACTGTGTCCCCAAGCACTTCAGATGATCAATAATAACTCCTCCTACAATTAAATTTTTGTGAAGGTTACTTTCAGTTATAAAATCAGCTTAGCTGTGAACATTTCTAAAGAACCATTTTCCACCCTATTCTTCCTTCTATGTTAATTTATTTAGTTAAACCTTCAATTTTATCTTTTAACATAAATATGTCACAATTGGTTGGGTTCAAAACCAAGGTTGCAGTGAAGTCATGCGATGCATCACCAGAGACGGATGCCAGAAACACCTAGTGATTCATCACACATTTGATTTTGAATTAATTTTTGGTCATTGAGCGTTCAGAAACCTTTAACTGCTGCCAAATTTTTCACGACCCCCATTTTTAGATACTCGACCCCATGCAACATTGATGTGTTTAAGGTTGATTGGTTCCAGAGTTATTTAGTGAACAGGAAACAATATTGTAGTATTGAGATGTAGTCTATAAGAGTGCTAATATTAGCACAGGAGCACCACAAGGGTCAATATTAGGACCTTGACTCTTTGTTAGCTACATAAATAACTTAGTAAACTGTAATACTAGGGTGAAAATATACTTATTTGCAAATGTTAAAAATATTACCTATATAGGAAATACCATAGAAACAGGGATGGGCTAACCACTAAGCAAACTAAGCACGTTCTTAGGGCATTGGGAGAAAAGGGGCACCACAAAAATACACATAAAAACATTATTTAGCAAAAAATTCCATGAACAGCTCAATCTTTTAGTACCCATTTGACTTACCAAATACTTAAAAGACATATGTTGTTTTATTTATGGTTTGTTTTGCTAATTTAATAAAGAAACCACAACATATTTAACTATGGCTGTATTTGAATAGTCTACTTATGCGGCGTCACGTTGGCTCGTGTTGTTAGCTGCATTGGCAATCACGTGACCAAGTGTAGATCTGTCTGAATAGTCGCGGACTAGACCGATGCAGTTTTCTCGAGGTCTTGGTAACCATGGATACGAAAGCTACGAGCCATGCGGCGTTGGTGCTGTATTTGACTGGTAATTGTTTTAGTATTATCGTTTCGTCTGTTGAGCACCGACCTACACAAATTATTCGTTAGGAAGCAGCACTGTGGGCTCAAGTGTGTTGCCATTCAAATAGTTTGATGCAGTAAAATTATCAAGACTGCATCAAGTCTGCATCAAGTCAAGTGTACTTGACTATTCGGATACAGCCTATATGATTGGAATTAATAAACAATTTGCTAAAAGCACCGTGTGAGTGTGAAACACTTGCTGATAAGGGGTAAATCCATGTGAAATCAACCAATTAAAAATCATTCTGGAACTTGATTTTTCAAATTTTGTTGATTTTTGGAAAATTGGTTCTCTCTTCTGAACGGACGAAAAATATGAAATTTCAATTTTTTCTAACATTACTTTTTTGAGTTATTGGCTTTCAAAGTTTTGGAATCCGCATGATTTTGTCAGCATTTTAAAATCTTCAAATGGCTATCTCAAAAACTCTGACTTAGAGAGGTGTAATTTGTACCATTTTCTTCAGGATTTTACAAGCTTAAATATGATGTGCAACTTGGCCATATTTAAGTGTTTAAAAAAAATAATTAAAATATGTATATATAAAGTTTTTAATCTCAAAATAGAAATTTTTATTTTTTTGTAAAAAATATATTCTTTTTATACACCTTTTGGGAGCATATATACCAAATTAGAAGCTGGGATGACAATGGGATCATGTTGTAATAAGTAGTTGCATACAGTGGTATGTGGCAAATTCAACCTGAATGAGGCATGCTATGTCAAAAGTGCAAAAAAAAACAAAAACTAACATTGAGGTTTGTACAGTAGCCCCATGGCTTCTTTGGTGTTGACTGACAACTCACAGCTGACTTCTGACAGTCAACATTTAGGCATATACCTGAATTTTGACTGTCAAAAGTGACAGCTGCTAAACACATGTTTTTGCAGATCATCTGGTTCGGCGTAAGGATATGTAATTTTGTCTGGTAACTTTTTAAAGCTGTCATTCAGCACCAAAGAAGCTATGGGGCTACTGTAGTTAATAAGATCAATATGCAGTTTTTGTTTCATTTTATTCTGACAACCTTTTCATGGCGATACTTTTTTGAACTGTTACATTTTTTTTACCCCTGGCAACTCACCTATTAAAGTTAGAGAAGCATTCAGAAGTTGGAAACCTTCATCAACATTCATAAATTCAGGATCTTCAGACCTACTAGTACCAGGTTTTACAATTCCAGTTTCATTATTTTTTTGATTGTTCTATCATTTCATTAGTCAACAGCTCCGGCTGCCTTTCTTTTGATAGTTGGACTCTACAACCTGAACAAATTTCCATGTCTTTTTTAATATTGTAATATAAGTATATCTATCATCCAACTAGTCACATTTCTAAGATCTTTTTTCTTGACCCAGTGTGATTTTTTTCTTAAATGGGTTGCAACAAAACGTTTCCCAATTTCTTTCCATCTTCCCTTCACAAATCAACAGCAGGAAACAGTACTAATAAGGACTGATAATGCAATGAACAATGATTAAAATAGAACCCCAAAAAGATTATTGTAGCCTAGGTCTTAATTACATGTCCATAAACTAAAATAAGAAAAGGCACTGAAATAAGTCACTTCAATAAGAAATAATACTGAGAAACCAAGCCAATAAAGTACATGGATGTTGTTTGTCTGGCAGTCACAGTAAAACAATAGCAGNCAATAACATTCCCATAATCAGCCCGCAAGGGCGTCAAGGCTCTTTCAAGTTTAATGGTTCATTTAACTCTGTGTCGGTTAACATTCCATTCGAGAGCCCCTTCGGGGCTGGAGTTCGTTTATTTTATCTAGGTTATTCAATGTTTATACATGATAAATGTCTGCGTATTGTTACAAAATAAATAATCCTATCAAACAAACAAACAGGTTGCTGCATGTGTGTATGACTCACTTTCCCCAGGGCTTGTCTTATCATGAATTACTGTCTTCATTTGAAATGACTTTTGAGATTCATTGTTGAGGAGCAGTAATTTCTTTTACAGTAGCCTATGTAATATCATTAATAAATTTAATTCTAAGCTCAACTTCATAAGGTTTTTCATAAGCTATGTTCTCCCAAAAGGAGTATAAATAAAATATATTTTTTAGAAAAAAATTAAAAATTTTGATTTTGAGATTTAACAAAAATACTTTTTCAAATTCCTTAGGAAAAATATTAAATTGTTAAATATGTTCAAGTTGCATATCATATTAAAGCTTGTAAAATCCTAAAGAGAATAGTACACATTCCACCTCTATAGGTCTTATAGTTTTTGAGTAGAGCCATTTAAAGATTTTAAAATGAGGCCAAAATCCCGCGAATTCCAAAACTTTGAAAGCCATTAACTCCAAAACGGAATGTAAAAAAAATTTGAAATTTCATATTTTTCATCCATTTAATAAATAGAACCAATGTTTCAAAAATTATCTTGTTCAGAGATGTGAAGGTCCGGACCATTGGTTGATTTCACATGGATATGAGGCCCTTAATCCGGCCATGCGTGGAAACACAACTTAAATGATATGCAACATGATCATAGATGGCTAGGTAAAAATAAAATGTTGATAAATGAATAGAAAACTAACTATAGGCCTATGATATTTTCTAAGGTCAAAACTATTTTAAATTAAACCAACAAATTTTTTATAAATAACAAAGAAATTTAGAGGTTAGAAAAAGCTACATATTTAAGGTTGATTATAGATTGTAGTCTTAACTTAGCATTTTCATGTAAATTATAAAATTTTAAAAAATTAACCCTCTTATGTACAACACAAACTGAAGTATTATGTTTCTCACTCTTGTTTAAAGCAATTACACTAGGCCTACTTTTTAATACAGTGAAACCTCAATATATCGTTCTTGGATTTATTGTTTTCCCCGATCCATCATCCCGAACCCTTAACAAATAAATTTAAATTTTAGATCAACCATTTACAACTATGATACCAGGAATTCAGAATAGTTGAATTTGGCTTATGCCGAGATCACGATCAACTTAATATTAACTTAACGTAACTTAATGTAACATTCACTTAAAGTTAACATTCACTTAAAGTTAACTTAACTTATGTGTGATCACAATTCACTTAACTTAACGTAACAACTAGAGCCAAACATATGCATTCTCGAGTATGATCTGTGGTTTTGTACTATTTGTAAAGTGATGATCTGTGAATGTTTACAGTTTTCAATCAATATAATAAATATCTATTATTCAACTTTTTTGATAAATTTAGTTCCCTCTTTTAGTTTAATTATTTTGTTTCACTTTAACTTACGCTAAAGAGTAAACATTGGTCATACTACCAACAAATGAATTACTAAATAGCCCTGGTGACGTCACTCGCACAATGATTGGCTGGCTAGATCACGTGATACCCTTTTGTAAAGTAAAGTAAAAGACTTCCCAAGAAATCTCTTACGTTAAGTTAACTGCAAGTCAACGTTAAGTGCATCGTGATCACTTCCATTTAAACACATGAGGAGATCCTCTACGTTAAGTTACGTTAAGTTGATCGTGATCCAGGCATTAGGCCTACATCCATTCTAAGAAATAAGTCTATAATAGCTTCAAATGTGCAGCTTTAAAACAAATAATCATTTACGTTTGCCTGTTTGCTCAATTAAAAGCCTCTAACATTTCAAAAAAAGAGTTAGGAATATACTATGGGAAAAACTTTTCTAATTTTCATATTTGTATGATACTTGTTGATGTTTATGTTAATTTAGTACTATAACTGTTATTGTTTTACATGTATTGTGTCATATGTAATAGTATGACTGTATGGTATGTATCTTCTTAAACATTTATACATTGGCTGTACAACAAGAAAGACACATTAGCCTATACTCTATTCCGGTAGGAATTACTCTCTGAAAGGTCTTTTTTCCTACCAATATCCTGCTAAATAATAGATTTCTGGTAGAGAAAAAGGCCTTTCAGAAATCAATTCCTACGGTGAACGGACTTTACTTTATCCTGCCACTTGTATCTTATAATGTATAGTTTTAACTAACTAGCTGTTAGTTTTTATTTAGCTTTTTATTGGACTATTAAGGAGAGTAGACATTAATTTTTTCTTGCAGTATTACAGCATATAGGTTTAAACTACGTTCTATAAGCTATATACACAATAGGAATACAACCATTACAATATTAACGTAATTAAAATTGATAGAAAGTTTTAAATAATTATTGTAAAATTTAAAATAAAACTCACCTAAATCACAGAAGAATGAGTGTTCACACCAGGACCTGATGTTCATGGGTTCAAACCTAGCTGGGGCCATCAGATTTTTCTTGTAGCACAACTTCCTTTGGAAGCCATCAGTCCTATGTCAATTGTGGCATGTAAAAGAACTCTGCGAAAATACCTTTTTTGGCAATGTTGGTAGGCCCATTCACCCTTGGCCATAGAAATTCTCATGTGCAGATATAATCACTTGGTTCAGAAAGTCAGGGTGTCTACCATCCAGGAAAATGGGAATTAGCCGGGAATTTGAAGTGGTTGGAAAAAAACGGGAATAAGTCTGGAATTTGGTTGATTAAAAAAAAATTGGGAAAGTTTTGTTTTACTCAAAATATTAAATCAATATATTATAATTTGGTTCAAACTTTTTTTTTTAGCTGAGTAATATATGTTATAATTTTCAAATTCCTAGTAGACTATGTTAATACAAAATTTTAAAAAATAAAATTTTAAATATGAAAATTTATTATTATTAAAAAATAATAAAAAATGTTGGGGTTGGTGAATTACTTTTGAGTTGTGAAATTTAGGAAATGATCTGGGGAAAAGTCGGGAATTTTATTGTTCAAGTTTAGTAGACACAATGAAAGTACATGTTAAATAACTTACCTAAAAAAACAAAAAAACGTTCAAAGCCATTGAGATACACGAGGGGTGTTTTTTTAAGCAAGGACCATTTTGCAATAAAATAGGAACTACAAAATATTTTTGGGGAATTTTTAAAAATCTGATTCTACATATCTTCAGCTACTTTGCAACATGATTAGTTTCCGTTGTTATTTAAACATTTGTCGTATCATGAGGTAAGTTTTGTAGACCCTCGTCATAAAAGTCTGCCACCATCAAGGAAAGCCATTCCTAAACTTGGCCATCTTTGGTCAGTGGCGATAAATTGTGCGTGCAGTAGACACCAAAATTCATGAAAACAGACGATTTCACATTATCCACACTGTCATTGCATTTTCCTAAAGTTTCAAGGTCAGCTCTCTACAAAATTCTGTCAGAAAACTTGGGCTACAGCAAGTTGTCAATCAATGGAGTGGTGACACACATCATCTCTGATAAAAATGAAATTCAAACATTCTCACCTCGCAAGATTATGACGACCGTGCTTTAGGACAGGCATGGTGTTCTGCTGGTGGAATTCATGCAGCGAGGAACAACAATAAACACAGATGTGTATCTTCTGACCTTGACAAAACTTCACCGCACATTCCAGAATAAATCCTGCGGTCTGCTATCTGCCAGAGTATTGTTGCTTCGTGACAATGTGAAGCCCCACTCTGCTGCTAAAATTCAAGCTTTTATCGAATCTTTTGGCTGGCAGCAATTGAATCCCGCTCCCCCTTACAGCCTTGAACTTACGCCTAGTGACTACCATCTTATCCTGCATCTGAAAATAGTCCTTGCCAGCAAGCATTTCCACACCGACAACGAAGTGAAAATTATAGTTCAGGAATGGTTTTCCTCGCTATGAAAGGGTCTAAAAACTTATCTCTTGGTATGACAAATGTTTAAATAACAACAAAAATATTTTCAGGGGTGCTCAGCATTCCCAATATTTCAACCTTTTTGAAACCTTAATATTGCGGCGCTTAGTTCTCTCTTGGATAGAGGGTTGTACTTTGAACAGTGTTTTATAGCGTAACAAACGGCAGGTGCTGCCCTCTGATATGCAAGCAAGCGTGATTAAGTTGTTTGCACTCACCACTTGTGAACCAACAAACAGCCTGGCATTTGTCAACATGTTTCCTTCATAGTACTCTTAATAGGATGTATTATTTTTGTGTTGTGCATGTTTGTTTTCTTAAATTTCTTTTTATTTTATTTTATTAAAAATACATTGAGACTAACAAATTGCACCTTAATTTTGGCACTTGTTTTTAGTATAGCGCTTGGAAATCTTCAAATGTTATATATAACTACTGGTTTTGGTCAACATGCTATCCTTTGTATTGTTGGTAAGGTTAGACATGAAACTTTTCAGGATGCTCAATGTCAAAACAGTATGTGCGCTTGTGTAAATAAGTTGCAGGCAAATAATAGTTGATCTTTATTTTGGTGAGTCATAGCAAAACAATGCTCTCTCATGTTTGTCTAAAAACATTACAGTGTAGTTTTGGTGGTTTTGTATTGTATTAGCATGGGAGAAATCCAAAGTTAGGGGTAAATATGTCTTATTATTGCAGTAGCAAAGCTTATGATATTATTCAAACCAAAAAGAGATACATTTTTTCTTCTACCCACATTAGAACACAAATAGGGTTGTACTTATGTCCAAACTTACCAGCAGTATGACCTAAGTCTTTGTTCTTTTTTTCATTGAAAACTATAAGAACTTTGTTTCTGACTTTACAAATATTAAATACATAACTTATGCACATATACAAAGTGTATTAGCCTAATACCATAAGAGCTTGTTTGGTTACTGTGTCTTGAACAACTAGTTCAAAACAGATATATAAGAAAAAATGTTTATGTAATTTGCAGTTTATGCAAGATTAATTAATCGTGACTGAGGAATTAGGGTAAAAGTTGGTGAACCTGGGGTTCGAGGGGTAAGGACAAGTAAGGTATTTTATAGGACTTGCACTCACTCACATGAACATGGCGAGGGGAAGGGAAAACAACAGTGCCAAACTAAATCCCGTGTGATAAATTACTTTCAGCGGAACCTGACCTCCTGTCACAAACATTCCATTACATTTCACATCCATAAATTTACCTACTTGAAAAACTAAAATTATAACATAAGCTCAACCAAAATAAGTGAAAACTTGGCCTCAATACTTGTTAAAATATTATCATTGAAAAATGTAGAATATTCAAGTTTAGTAGGCCTTACATTTTAGTAATGTAATTAACATCCAAGGCACTGTTTTTTGTGTTATCCTATGTAAAATCACTAAGGTGTGGTTGCTTGACCATTTTAAATGTTTTTTTATTTATTTTTTTACCATAGGTGATCAGTGAGTAGCCCAAAACAATTTTTATTTTATTTCTATCTGCCATCATATTGGATCTAGGCTCAATTTTCTTCCTAGCGGCAGGAAAAACCGAGGCCTTGCAGAGTTTTTGAAAAAGGGACATTTTTCTCCTTCCATTAAAAATAGAAGGTTCTGGTTTTCGCTTAAATAAAGAAAACAGGATTTCAGAAAATGTATTTTAATGATAGAAATATTTTATAAACCATGACTCAAATTATTTTAAAATATGCTAAATTTGTGAGCATAATCATAAATTCTGATGACCTTTTAAGAGGACTGGGGGCTTTAACCACAAGATGAACATTTTTGTGTTATAGCTATGGCTAGTAGAGCTTCCAGCTGTGGAGGATTGAAGTATGGGTTTGGCCTCCTTCCTGCCTTGTTTTGGCTTAAAAGTTTTTCAAAAATTTCAATATTTCTTATTTAGAGGTCAAATTTATCAAAAGAGGGTCCAGATAAAAATTTAAGTTTCTGCCCAAGAATACCTCTAGTGTTACTTACTCAAAGAAACCTGTGAGTTTCATGTTGGGGTTTAAACTTTGTAGAAGTTACAGGCTATGGAATATGTGTTAAAAACTGTAACATTTTAGCACTCAGAAATCCACAGTTTATATAGTTAACTGTTTATGTTACTGTTTATATAGTTAAAAAAAATTTTTTTAGTCCTTAAAATAAAACTCAAATTATGCTTGAATACCTTAAACTACCAAATGTGATACACAAGCTTAGTAATAAAGACCCTTATCAGAAGACATTGTACAGTTTGTGAATCACTAACTTAAGCAGCAACACTTGTCTACTATAGTCTTATTTCCGAAAGTGATCTTGCAGCTTCAGATTACAAAGATTACATAGACAATGAAGATAGTCTGGGCTACCTTTGGACAATAAGGCATGTTGCTGGAAACTTCTACTAAGAGATATTAGTGTGGAAAATATTTTAATCAACCCATATTCAATTAAATGAATATTACCAAATACACTGTTTCACTACCAGTATGTATTACTTTCTCTATTAACCACACACACTTTTATATCATCAAGTATTGTTTAAAATACATTTTATGACGATACAAAATAGTGATGAACTGACATTGTGACAAATATGAATCATTGTTGAATAAAATATGAAGGACCAACTATATGGGGACAAGCACAGTACAATACAACCACTCCATGAGGTAACAAATATATGTAACAGGTCACCCTAGATCCAGTTTTAGGAGAGCTTACACTCATGAGGTTGGGATAGTTGAACTTACTTATGCCAATGCCATTATGACAATCTTTGACACATAAATGATGTTCTGCTAGTATTTCAAGTAATGTATTAATGTTGTCTCAGCCTATTCGCAATGCTCCTCCTGGAAAGAAGTATGTGCGCTGTCCCTGCAACTGTCTGCTCATCTGCAAGAGTTCATCTCAGCGCATTGCATGCCCACGTCCCAACTGCAAGCGCATCATCAACTTGGCTCCAAGTCCGGTCACTCCGCCTGTACCCACTATGCCAGGCATGTGCCGAGTCAACTGTGCCCACTGCCATGATACCTTCTTGGTGAGTCGACACAATTAGCTGTTGCACTCTATGCGAGACATGTATAAGTTGAATGTTAATATCTCGACTGTCTCTGTGGTCTAGTGGTCAGAGCTCCTAGCTACAGATCCAGAGGTCCCAATTACCGACACGTCCAAAAGCTATACGTGAAGCACTAAATCTGTAACAGGGTCAAATTAGCCTTGTGAGGACAAATTATGAGCTGCTTGAATAAACAAGTAGCTCTAGCCTAGAAAACTGAGATTAAAAACTGGAGGGATCATTGTGCCGACCACATGACACCCTTTATCCACAAATGTTGGCACTTTTATCACTAACAACTGCAGTTTGGTCGGTATAGCTTGTTGGCGGGCTCACACCATGGCGCTATATTTATATCTTTGTCATAACACTAAAGAAATTTAATGATTTTGTTTCAGTTCAACACGCTGAACAATGCGCTAGCTAGATGTCCTCACTGCAGAAAAGTGTAAGTACACAGCCACTTAATAAATGTAATATCCTATTTTACACTTTGTGCAAACTACTCATCAAATATATAAGTGTACATGATACTTAGCAAGGTGACAAGACCCACTTCAGTGGCTGAGGGTCTAACCTGCTACTATGGCAGTAGATTAAACAGTTAATAATGGGGAGATCGAGGTTTGAATCTCGGTCGTGTATACTGAAGGCAGTTTTTCCATATGCAAATGTGGGTACACTTCCTCTAAATATAACCTTCCTGGTCACTTAAACCATTAGTGTAATTAAAACATAAGCATATAACTCAAATGGGTAGTAAGATGCTAAGATGCGGTGCTAAAAACATCAAACAGACAACCTCGGAGAAAATAACAAACCCAAAACATTTATAGACAAATGAATGAATTTGTTTCAAATTTCAGATCTTCGGTGGGTCCAGATTTTGCTCGTGGCCGAGGGATCTTGTTCTTAGTGGTAGCATTCCTCTTGCTGATTGTTGGCATCGGTGTCACAGTGAGTTTATTATGTTAATTACATGGCCTTCAAAAACTTTGTGTTATTATACAGGAAACTATATATAAGGTTGTCAATGGGATACTGTCTGCATGTTTTTGGGTCTGGGTTGTTCGCACCAATAAATTAAGAGTTTCTTAGAAATATATATTTGAGTTTGTTAGTAATCAATCAAATGATCAAATACATGAAACAATTCTAGGTTCATTCAACTAACAAATAATGAACAAAAGTGTTTACAAAGCAAAATTCTAGATATTTCTTTTTTCAAAATGTTTTTTTTGGATATAATTATTTACAAAGTTATTAATTACTTTGCCAGCTTCAGTGACTGCATGGTTTAAGGGATCACTCTCATAATAGACTAGACTGCCGATGACAAAGAGATCGTGGTTTGATACCGTTTGGGTGTACTAAGATGGATTTTCCTTAAATTGTTTCCCACTATCCATGCAAATGCATGTACACTTCCTCTATATTTAACCTTCCCCATCCCTATTCCATTAGTGTAACTAGTACAGTTGTAAGATGTTGCACTACATCTTACTGCCTGATATAAGTCCCTGATTACACTTTAGAACGTAAACAATTTATAGGGGTGTGTGAAGCTTAGAAATGTTGAAGTGGAAGGATATATCATCCTTGGTGGCACTTAATTGACACACAAAATTATTTTCACATCTTCAAAACATTTTGCATAAGGATGAAAAAACTTTGATGTATTATAAGCTGATTTGTATTATCCTATTAAATATGACCTATTAAAACGCAATTGTTTTTAGAGCCGCTACTAAACAGTATTATAGCACCAACTAATGATTAAATGACATCTTAATGTAAACATAGATAAATACATTTATGTTAGTATAAAATAATATAGATGTGCTTTGTTACTTTTCCTCTCTATATATAAAATTAATCATTTTTATTTTAAAAATGGTACATTTTGACAATAACGAACATAAATCTTATTTTTGACACCGGCTTTAACTTTGCTTTCCATGTTTTAAGCCTTATATTTAAAATATAACCTTCACACACACCTACCAATTTCACACCTCTATACTCACCTTTGGTACATTAGACCTGATTGTTCACCATACTGACTGAACTCAACTCATCTTTTTCCTTGGACTAGTTAGATTGGCTCAACTGCTGACTGGATCCATATACAGCCCCTATATATAAAATTTATCATTGTTAAACTGTGGGATTACCCTTTCACATTGATAAATTAACGGCCAGGAGTCGGATTTTGTGCCTGTCCTAGTCTTAAGTTATATTATAAGTTATAGGAAGCTCAACAAGTCTAGCAAGCTAGTTGTGGAAAATATATGGCTTGGATAAAGAACTGACCCAAGCCACAGGCTGGAAATAGTAATGGATGTAATATATATATATATATAATACAATTAACTCCTGATTATCTGCGTTATTGAAGGGGACAAGTGCCGCAGATAACCCAACATCGCGACTAAACCGCATAATTATTAAAACAAGAGATTGCAGCACATTCAATTCAAATTAGTACCCACCTATTATGATTGCATGTATAAACATATCATTATATTTCACACACTAAGATATTAAAAAAACCCCACATTAAATCAATATTCAGTATATTCAAAATGGAGACATAACTTAAAAAGTTTGTACTAGTCCTCTGCTTCATTGCAGCTGCTTTCTTTTTCACTATCCCGTAACATCTGCTTGTCAGATAGGAGTGTTTCAGCTTCCTGTTTCAAAATAATTAAGCAGGTTATAAGTCCATTCCAGTGCATAAACCTTTTGCCTCTCTGGCCATTATCTCTTCCCTAAGGATTTACTGAGTACACCTTTGTTCTCCGTCAATGCAGAATATTTCATAAACATATCCTCTACTATTGGCGATGCCATGATCAAGCCGCAAAGCGGATAATCCGCCTGCGGATGATCAGGAATTTAGTTGGTACACATCATGATTTTTATTAGTTTCTAATTGTTATTAACAATAACTAATTTAACCACACTTCTATCAATATTTGTTGTATTATATTACTTTTCTAAAAATGTTTTACTATATGTACTTAATTGCAAAGCATTGACATTGTGTCAATTTTTAACCTTCACTCTGAATTATACCTTTATAAATATAATCTTTACTTGATTTGTTTTATGAACCTTGTACCAATTATTTAATCATTTTGTCATTTAATAATCATATTTAATTTTTTGAGCACACAATTTAGATCTTATTTTATTGAATATATTATTCACTCCTTACTTACTCAGTTACTAAAATGCTCTCTAAATTGCTATTCAATTTGTGGTCATGCTAGAAATTATGCCTATTCGTTTTCCTTAGGTTGGCACCTTTCAGCTTGTTCGAAGGAATGGTGGCATCTATGTTGCTTATGTTGGTAAGTAGAATGCACAACCATTACAACATAAGGCAGGTACCATACTATTCAAGAATAGGGATAAATGTTTCAGCCGAATATTTGCCAGAATGTTTGCCTACATTCATGCCATGAAACCTATACAAATATTTGCCTTCTGTGGACCTCACACACTTTTGCGAATGTCTACCCTGAATAGTGGTGAACATTCACTTCCTTTAATTTGTGCCAAAAATCCATTCCTGGAGTGAAACCCCTCGAATCTCGAATATTCAACTGAAATTCACCATTAGCATATCTCCCACACTTCTCGGACAGTCGTCTGAAACCCAAACATTTGTCCACGTTCATGAATAGTGTGAGACCAGATTAAAAGCCTGTCTCAGCATCCTTTAAATGCAGAGCTAGAAGTTTTGAAGAAGAAAAAATGTCTTAGGGGTGAAGCTTCTATTCTGTAAACTGCTAGGGAAGGAGAGAAACCGGTTTAGGTGTGTCATTCATCCCTGATTTATGCCCTTTTGGATGAATAGTTAAGTGGGTAGCAGGACAACCAGTTAGGTATGAGTCATTACCCCTCAAGAAGGGTAATAAATAACTTGATCTAAAGTTCAGATAAGCTTTTTGCATGTCAATACCCAAACTAAACTTCCTAGCACATTTGATTCCAACAGTTTAAATTACGGTATACACTTTTTTATTTTTGAACTAACCTAATGCAGTTTATAAATAATTACTTCAAAGGATATATGCAATGCAACACATTTTATCAGAAAAAAACTTTATATTTTAAATTAAACATAACAAGAATACTTATTCCTTTTTACCAAGGAATGATGGTACAATTGAAAGGAGAATAGAAGGGCAAGGCCTACACACTTACCAGAAAACCGTAGGCCTCAAAGTTCACAAATAAAACAACTTTGAGGCATACAATTTTCTGGTAAGTGTGTAGGCCTTGCCCTTATATCCTTCTTTCAATGTTCATAGCTGTTTGGCGCAATTTTTACTTTGTTTTACTATTATATTTTGTTTCTTTAAAAGCTGATGATTTATGCCTCTCTTCCACACTGATTAGTTTTTTTATTGCACAAGTTGGCTCAATGGCAAAAGAGATCGGCTGGTGTGCTCAACCTGACACAGGTGATTGGGACATTGTTCTAGTCCCGGTCATGTGTGCTAGTGAGACTTTTATTCTATCTCTCCAAGATTACTCAAGGAAGATTTATACTTTATTTAAATAAGTAGGTTTATGCATATAGCCAGGACGAGTATTCACATGTAGTGTATAAAAATAAGAAATATATTCTTTTGTTGCTAACAGTAGGGTTTACTTAGAGCTAGTTACCAACTTGCTGCAAATTAAAATCAGACCTATTTTCAATAAACTAATACTCACACTGTACGTAGACAAATACCCCGGTCACGTCTAGTTTGATTTGCTAGTGACGGGGATGTAGGAGTTCAAATCCAGGCTGGATGTACTGCAGGGTTTTTAACTTGATGTTAATGATTGTAAATTTTCTATAACCGTTAATATAATGCAGTTACACTTGCTTTAAATCCTTCTTTCTTTATCTCTACTTTAGTGTAAATAGGTCGATATCTCAAATGGTGATTATGACAAGGTGCATACAAATATTCCACCCTGCCATTATATTTGCATTATTACTATAAATGGGTCAAATTATATATTTGTCAAATCTGAATCTGAAAATTTTCTTTTGGATCTTGAATCCAAACTCTAATCTTTAAATATGTACAATTTATTTAAAGTGAAAATATTTAAAATTCAATTTGAAGAAAATTTGTTTAAGGCCATTCACACATACTATTTTGTTTGTCACACCTATTATGTCACAGCAAAGAGAACACCTATATTAATAGACTAAAAAAAATCTTTTTTGTTGTGATTTTGTCATGTCACAACACACAAGACTCTATAGATCATTCTTTTTACTAATGGCTTAGAATTGTTACTTAAAGTCAAGGTCTTCATAATTGTATTCAAGATACTTTTTTGAGATTTTTATGACCCATGAATCTCTCAGAAACCATAGGTTTTGAAGGATTCAAATGTCCCATATCTAAAATAGGATTAGAGGGATTTGAGCATCCCATATCTAAATTCATAATTTACTTTTTAAATATTTGTATGTTTTGAATTAATTGTTTTTAACAATTTAGTCAAAGGGGTAGGGATGTGTAGAATAATGGGTTTAAAATGCACCCACATTAGCATGAAAGGAAAAAGTGAAAATCATGACTGTATATAACATTTGCAATACCCCTCCCAGTGCATTTGACCAAGATTTGAACCTTCTGCCACATGCATTTCCATCTAATATGAGAGTGACAATCCATCACCTTAGCTCAGTTGGTAGCGTGTCTGTCTACTGAGCTATGGGTCCAGTCTTGGCCGAAAAATTTATCATGGGTGAAATGTGGGTTTACCCTTTCACACTGATGAATTAATGGCTGGGGACTAGATGTTGTGCTTGTCTTAGTCTAAAGTTTGATCATAAGGCATATGAAGCCACAACAGGCCTAGCAAGCCGGAAGTGGAAAATATATGGCTTGAATAAAAAAAACTGTCTTGGGCCACAGGCTGGAAACATTAATGGATGTAAAGTAAAATGAGAGTGACACCACCTAAGAAATAGTGATCACCAGATTGAGTCTCTTAGACCTATTTAAAACCAAACATAAAGTTTGTGTGTGTGTTTATGTGTATGTGTCCAGAAAAACCTGGACCTGAGCTGGAAAGCTGAAATTTGGCAGGCAGATAGAGGAATTACCTCATATAACCAAAAACATCTAAAAAGGGGAAGTTAAAAAAATTCTGCTCTAGGAAAGAAGAGGGGAAGGTATTTATAGAAACAAAAAACTGTTTAGAGGAGGTAGAAAATTGAAACTTAGCAGGCAGGTAGGGGGATCAATCCAGATAACCAAATAAGTATTATAATTTGAAATTTCCTAGTGGGAATCAACATTTCCAAAACCCATTATCATCATCATCATCATCAACTGTTTCCAGCCTTTGGCCGGGTCAGTTTAGTAAAATACCCCCATCTTCCTCTATCCTTCCACCATTCTTCCTCCTCTAATTTCTCTCATTCTTCTCCATTCACTTTAACACTTTCTATTATCTGCATCTTCCATCTCTTTTTTGACCTCCCTTACAATCTTTTTACTACATACTTAATTTCCAACATTTTCTTCGACATCCTCTCTTTTTCCATCCTCATTACATGCCCATCCCATACCATCTCAGTCTTGCTTCCACTACCGTCTCATATACTCTCTGTACCCCTGCTCTTTCTTGGATAAACTCATTTCTAATCTCGTTTCTCCTATGACAGCTAACAGGCTCCTGACAAACTTCATTCCCATGGCCTCCACTTTCCTAGTCTTTATCACATTCACTGTCCCATGTTTCTGCTGTAAATGTGACACCCTGTACAACTCTTCCTTACACTTCAAGTGCACTTCTCTTCACCATAGCAGGTCTCCTACACACCTATAGAACATCTCTCCCTGCTGTCCTCTTCTCATTAGATCCTCTCTAGTTCCACATTTTGCCTCAATCACGCTTCCAAGATATTTTACATTCTGTACTTTTCTCAGCTCTGCTCTATCCAACCTTACAGCTTGTCTAGGCCTTATCCTCTTCCTTGTCACTATCATCACTTCACACTTTGCCCTGCCAAATTTCATTTCACATTCTTTCACTTCTTCATTCCATTCCTGCAGATGTTCCTGTACTTTCTCTTCCTCTCTCCTCATACCATCAATTCATCTGCAAACATTATCCAAAACAAATATAAATAACTACTTCAGTGTAGTATACCACTGAAATATGGCAGACATGGACAGCTACAAATAACCAGAATAGTCTGAAAATTTGAGATTTAAAATAGGACTCTGAGATGGTGGTACAAACCGAAAAATTACTCTTGATTAACACAGAAAATTTAAATTTGACAAGAATGTAGAATACTCACTTCATTTAACTAAATAAACCTGGGGTTTTTAGAATTGAGTGTCTCAAAATTTAAAAAAAATTAGAAAAAACTACTTCTTTGTGTGATAGTAGATTTAAATTGGCAAAGAAAATATATGACAGCTTCAAATTGGCATAAATGTATAAACATTTTTAAATTTCCAAAGCTAAATGGGGGGAAAAAATGTGTCTTGGAATGGCAAAACATAGACAACCCGAAATGATTCATATAGATTAAAAATTTAAAAACATGGAGTTTCAGGAAATAGCATGGTTTGGAGATTTATAAAACAAATATTAATAATCCATATTGGTATGGTATGGATTTGAAATTTGGGAAGAAAGTAGAGGGAACACACCAGAATAGTATAAAATTGGAAATTTTCCAAACAAGGATCAGTGAAATAGAGGGTGTGTAGGGAATGATGGATAGAAAACCAAATCTTGTAGAAGAAGAAAAAAAAAATTTTGGTATGATATAAAATTAGGGATGAATGGGAATTACTTTTTTATTTCAGGACAGGAACAGGACGGTAAATGAGTCAAAATATCGGGATTCATAACAAGAACAAGAAATTTTAAAATTACTCTTTAGAATAATTTTAGATTAAAAATATATTGATTTCCAAACTAATATGGTAAGACTTGTCGATGACGGGGAGATTGTAGTTCGATCCAGGCCGGGTGTACTAAGAGTGGTTTCCCACTATCCACACAAATATGTGTACACCACCTCTAAATTCAATCTACCTTATGCCGGAACAGGTAATAAAACATGGTGTTAAAAAAAAACTTATGTAATTATCAAATTTAAGCACGGAAATGGGAGAGATCGACATTCTCACAATGATAATGTGAGAAATGAAAGAGAAATGTAGCTTGAAAATTTTCCCAAAATATTAGAAAATTACATTTGGGTGTGTAAGAAAATTTCAATTTGTCATCCAAGTAAAATATCTACCCCAGATAACTGTAAAAGATAAATTATAAAGTAGATGTTGAGTAAGCAGAGTTATGTGGGGGGAGGGCGGGTGTTAAAATTTCCTAAGCTATTTGTATAAATAACTTCTCAGCATGGTAGCGATTACTAAGGAGCAACAGAGAAGATTAAACAACTTTTGTCGATACATCTTTGTGAACTAATATGTTTGGGAAATCATGATACTCATTTTTCACAATGTTTTGGTAAACAAGTCTTTTTTTTATCGGTGCATCTTACTACCTGTTCAGGTTATGCACTTATCTACTAATTACACTAATAGTTTTAGTGATTAGGAAGGTTATATTAAAGGAAGTGTACCCGCATTTGTGTGGAGAGATAGTGGAAAACCATTTTGAAAAACCACCCTCAGTACTCCCGACTGAGATTCAAACCTCAAATCTTCCTGTCATCGGCAGTCTAATACAAGCGTAACATGTCAGTCGACACAGCCACCGAAGCAGGTAACAAGTCTATTATTTCATTTATTCTCTGGTGAAATGTGGTGTTATTTTTCTTTCTCATTACACTTAGTTATTCACTTTATGATTCTAAAGCCTCTTCAAACTACCCCCATCCTTCTCATACTGATTTGAAAGGATGAATGTTTTAGTTTGAACATAAAAAAGGCAAGATTCTTCTAGTCAAAACCATCATATTATAGTTTATAACAAAGGGCATTTTGATATTGGTGTACACACACAGCACTTGTTTCATACATCTTTATTTAAACTTTAGAATAAGAACATCAAATGTCAAAGTTTCAATAAAATCAGCGTTTCTTAGAAATATCTTAGCAATATCTCCCATTTCTTGTACTATCTATATTCATATGAAAGATTATCAACATTTATTTTTTCGAAGATATCCGAAGAGTATAACTTTATATTTTAGCTTAAATGACTTTAGGCCAACTAACTTTTGTTCAACATTTTTAGGTAACCTACTTTAGGCCTACTTATGCATCTCCTCATTAAATCTTGCAGATTAGGGTAGACAGGACTTGCAAGGCGAATGGCAGTATCTAGAACTGTGTTCAGGGTACTGACTGGCAAACCCAATACGGAGGAACCATTGGGAATACCTATATGCAGATGGTAGGATAGTATTAGACTGGAACTGAAAGAGATAAGGTGTAATGAGGTGGACTGGATAGAACTAGCTCAAGATAGGGATAGAGAGTAATGAGATGGACTGGATAGAACTAGCTCAAGATAGGGA
>CABFVX010006695.1:0-37326 GCA_902151425.1 Timema shepardi
ATCAGCATGATACAGCTTAAAAAAGAGGGAAATTTGAATGTTGGTCAAACCTCCCTTATGGTCAAACCTCCCCAGTCTCCCCTACTCTTGTACACTGATCAACATATTGTGTGAGAACAAGTCGCAAATTATGAATTAGTGTTCGCAGGAATATTTTCATTCATCTTAAACATTAAACATGTTATCAAACCACCCTTGAGAGTAGCTTCCTGGTGGCTAGCGTCGAACACAACGATAGGTGTGTGTAATTTTAATATGGTAGGCCTGAATAAAGATAAAGTAGTGATTGCTTCATAGAACGAAGTCTGGAAATTAGCATAGACCTTGTATAATTTTGAGAAGGGATCTTGGTTAAGGTCTATGTTCATTTTATCGTAAGGGTACATGACTGAATTCAGGTATATTTTAGCCAATCGTGTTAACTTTAGCACTATGCACAGCTTTTGTTAGTCCAGCACCACCTGCAACAGCTCCTAATGTGGCTATCAAAGGGAGTATGTAGGACCCATCCATTCTTATTCTTCTTTGTACAAGTAGCATTTCGTCGGTTATTAGCACGTCATTGATGACGGCGTCATTTTGTCAAACCACCACCCACTAAACCTTAGCTTTATCTTATTTGATACAGCACAAGCAGCAGCTTTCTCTCTCAACTTTGAATTGAGTGTGACTACTCTTTTCCCAGCTTTTCCTCTGTATACAGTATGACGTCCAGACAGATCTTTAACTTTAGAGTGAAATATATCAAACTCTTTACAAGCTCGGTCTAACTCGTTAACATTTAAAACTTTCGCCTGATCCACAGTACTGTTATCTGGGTGTATGAGCTTCAAATGGTAATTTATTGATTATCTTATTCAGCAGTCAACCTCGCTTAATAACACCTACTGATTGATGTTTATATAGACATGTACATTATACAGGGGGATTCGTTATTGTATAAGCCTACAATAAAGTATTGTAGTGGAAGCTTCACTGAAAAAAACCCCTAAAAGTATCATATTAACATATTTGTGGGACTTCTTTGTTATCGAGTTATGGCAACATTGCAGGGTAGCATTGCACATGCTTCTTTTGGTGTGCCAGAGACATGGAACATCACATCCATTTACTTGATGTAATTGAAAATGGTCAGTAAGATGGGGGACCAATACACAAACAAGGAACTGACCAATATGATTCTAATTTACGTTGAGGAATGTTAGGATTACCTGCTCATACGTATGGGGCAGGTTTTCCTGTCCGATGACACCCAAATCCATGGACTTTTGTGGCACTGAATTGTCACCTGAGGGAAACTGATCACTTTGCACCTGTCATGATCAACGTTGGTAGGTTGGTAGGTTTGCAGGACCATTGCAGTGGAAGAGGCAATTTTGCATTCTGTGGAACGCTCGCCAAATGAAAGTACACAGCGTTTAGCCTATTAATATGTGAAAATTTTTCACTCTGCTTATATAATTAATGAATTACCTAGTTTTTAAACTTATAAAATATATATAAAATCTTGTTTTGAATGTTCTTAAGTGATAAACCATTGGTACTTTTATCTATTTTACCAATTACTGATTAATTGGTGTATACTTATTAGAAAAGGAAAAATCAATTTACAGTCCAATTTTCATAGGAAGGGCTTTTTCTGGCTGCTAGATATACTACTAAATCTACTTGGATGCATTATTATAATCCATACATATAATAACACTGAAAATTTGTCTGTACATTCAATTTATTCTCTTTGTTTGTCTCCAGTAAACTACAAATATATTCATCGAATCAAGATAGGACTACTTCTGATGTTGACCTTTTCTTTAAGAATAAAGGGTAGGCTCTATAATACCATCATGCTATCTCATCAACGAGCGAAGAAGTGTAAAAAAACTGTTAGTGTGGTCACATTTGCGTTTTAAGTTTGTAGCAATTCAAATATATTAACTTTTAACGTATAAATCATCTCTGTAAGTCTCCTTGTCAATGAGGGGTTTGAAAATTTCAACATACTATGAATGTAGAATATTTTTTTTTTCCTGCCTCACTTGATTGTCAAATCTAATCCAAAATACAATGAGAAGCTATTATTTGTGTAGGTTGTTTTATATTCACACTAATAGGCAAATTATGATTCACTATCAAATAAAACTTAAACTTAGGCAACGTTCAACATTTTCATGTGATTTGTTATCACATTTATATGGATACATATTCAGAGAATAGATTAATTCTCCAATTAAAAGGAAGAAAATATTAATCAAAATGGTATATAGCAAGCATCAGTATATAGCTGACTATTTAAATGCTAAGAAATAGATTTAAGTAGTTTTTTTTAATTATTGTGATATTTTGTTTTGTTTGTCCTTACCCCTAGCACTTTGGTTAAGTGGAAACACATTTCGGTCTTGGTGAACTTTGGACATTCTTAACCAAATATCTGGTTCACTATATTTGGAGTTGACTGTATTTTGAGATATTGGTGCCTTAAACCCTGTAACCCTTAGTGTTTGTCATTCCAAACCAAAGAAAATAAGAACAATGGCACCTTTCAAATTTACTTATTGAAACACCAAGGTGTGCATCTCGGATGTGATTTAAAAATTCAAATATGTCGAGCCAGGGGTACCCATCCCCTTTAAGCCAAATTGTGCAAATTCCCCCAAAAAAAGCATCTTACCCCCACCGTTCCCCCAAAATCCAATTAATTTATTGGAATCTCAAATTTCCGACAGAATTCACATCAAGGCCTACATTATGTATCTTGTAAATCCAGTTGGAGAGCTTTTTGGATGAGATAAATAAAATCAGAACAGCTAGGAAAATTAACAGTTTGTATTTACATGAGCAATTTCATGTATACAAATGATATCACTTACACTTTGCGAATGAAAATAACTATAAAATTGTAAAAACAATTGTTTTGAAAAACTCTGAATGTCCTATAAATTAAGCAAATATTTTACCTTAAGGCCTAGCCTACCTATAAATGCATGGTTACAAACAAAAAAATGTTTAAAAAATATATATAATAATTCAACATTGTTGTTTTTTATTTATTTTAGTAACATATCTGGGCATCTTTCATAATTCTTATGGAATTTTAAAACCATGATAAAAATAGTTATTGAAATATTTTCATTAAAATGTTTCCATTTCAATGCAATTTAAATGGGAAAACAAAAATGATTAATAGATTTATTTATTTTCTCTGTACAATTAAGCTAGAGTGTTTGTTTATAACATATTAATTCATGAATAATTTCTTTTTCTTTTTAGGTGTATTTTTAAATTTGGGTTGGCTTCAATAATCACGATGATATTGAGATCTAAGACTCGCAAGTTGACACTTTAGTAAAAATACATGGTTTTAAATACAACTTTTACTTTAACAAATAGTTATCTTAGTTGATACTAGGTGCCGTTAGTATGATCATTACCCATTTATCAGCTAGTATCGTTTTGAAAGTGTTGGCTAACCTGCTGTATCGGAATGCAGTGGAGGGTTAAGCTAATCTCTGTGACCTTCTTGAGTCAAAGAAACATTAATACCATGTGCATTGGGACAAGAAGGGCCAATGTACAATTATGAATATTTGCGTAGTTAAATATAAACATCTTAATATATTAAGTAACTAAAATACTCACAAAATCTTAACTGCTGTGTGAATAAATATAGTTGGTCCCTACTTACTTCAATGAGAGTATTACTTTAGTGATACATTATTTCCAAAGAAAAAACCACATGCTTCTCCATACACAAAGTTTTATGACATTAGCCCTTATTTTCCTGAGGCAGTAAAACATGTAAAATGATTCACTCGCATCCTAGATTCTTTACGGTTTTCTCATTCTTGAGCACTACACGTTGTAATAATAAGTGTTTATATTCAGAGTATATGAAAACTACTGTACATTGAATTTTTAATCCACTATTGTAATAAATACAAATAAACATTCCTGGTCATATCATACATAGTTATTTTAAATAAAATTTGGTCTAAATGTAATTTGGAGACGTTCTCATTATGTTTTTATCAACTATATTTATTTTACGGTCTAGGATTTGACTTTGGAATAAATTATTTTTCAAAAAATTAATGAACGAAGCTTTTTGTTCTCTAAGTGTGATTATGTTAATTTCATTTTATTAGCTTGTTAAATGTGATTACTTTTAATTTGAATCTGTTACATTCTCGCAGTTTGTACGCTATTTTCAGAAGAAATGTATCGAATCCCGAACAATAAGTATGCATGATGATTATTTTTATATAATTAATAAAATGTAACTAGTTTTGCTTTCGAACAAGATCTAATGGATTGTATTAATTTTGAGGTGGAAAAGTATTTACACAATATTATTTTATATCCTTGTGAATAACAAGTTTGTGAAGCATGCGTCGATGGAAGAAATGACCACAAAGAAACTCAACGATATAATTGATTATTTAAATGCTTGTCATAAAGGGCAAGTTTTGTTTAATTGTATCATATTACTGGCGTTTAGGCTATTTGTATTTACTAATTTAAGTACAATGGATGAGTAGCGATACTATTTTATTTATTGTAGAAATAATATCAAAATTAAGATACAAATAAATATTTCTATATAACAATGTGGTGATTATTCTGATGTTTCAAGTACTTTTTCTAAAAAAGCTCTTAGCTGAAAGTAAATGTTACTAACACTCTGTAACGCACTTATAGTATGTTCAAAATCTCTTGTGCCTTGGCCGAGCTCGTATCACGCTAGTACTAAGTATTTTCTAAAAAAGCTCTTAGCTGAAAGTAAATGTTACTAACACTCTGTAACGCACTTATAGTATGTTCAAAACCTCTTGTGCCTTGGCCGAGTTCGTATCACGCTAGTACTAAGTAATTTCAACTTCACAGGAAATCGAACTAGTAAAGTTACTAGAGCTGATTAATTTATGCACTCAGTGATCAGTCATAGCGCTTTAGTAATATTGACCACGACATGGAGCCGATGATGAGTAAAATATATCTAAAACTATTAAAGTTAATGAACTTTTGTGTTCCCTATGCCACAAAGTAAGTAAGTAAGTAGTTGATACCCAACAGCCTCTGTGATATAGTGGTCAGATTTACTGACTTCAGATCCTGAAGTCCTGGGTTCGATCCCTCCAATTCTGTCTGCGAAGCAGTGGGTCCGAAACGGAACCATAATCAACCTCGTGAGGACAAATGAGGAGCTACGTGAATGAATAAGCAGCACTTCAGTCTAGAAAACTGAGATAGAAGGCTGGAGGGTTCGTTGTACTGACCACATGACACCGTCAACCCGAAAATGTTGGCACTATCTTCACCAACATATGGCAGCCTCTCGATTGGTATGGCCTGCTTGCAAGGCTGACACCATGGAGATATTACTCAAGTTAAAATCTACCAATATGATGAAAAATTATTCCCAAAAACATTTATTTCTGGAAAATTGTGTAAATCCTATAGCTGTTTGAAAACTGTAAACAACGTATTGAATAACACATACCAACTTCAGTGGCGGAGGGATCTAATGTGTCACTCCATTGTTAAATTGGCCTGCTGTTAGCGGAGCACTTGGGGTCAAATCCTGGTCGGGTCTACTGGGGGTAGTTTTTCTTAAATTGTTTCCTTATCTTCCAAAATAAAAATAATGGTAGATAACCTCTCAAATGCTTCCTTCCTCATTACTACCCAACTAGATTATCATATATGCGTATAACATGAACAGGTAGTATGACGCGGTGATATCAGCAATAAAAATAACAAATATATTTATAGTCAAAATTGTTCTAGTCTTCGAAATGAAACTGCTTTTTAAATATTTTATTGCCTCTTTAGCCTTTAAAGTTTAAAAATTAATCAAAGCACAGTGGCCAAATCTAGCACATTAAATTTTAGTTATTTTTTATTTTACCTGCTTACTAATAAACTCAAATAAATGGTTCGACAAAATCGTAAACTACATACTCTCTTGTATAGGTTATTTATTATATAGTTAGCGACAAAATCTTCAAAAATAAGTTTTAAATAATTTTACCTTAAATAATTTTTTCTCTGAGAAATAAGTATACAGTATTATTTATTACTACCCTTCCCAGATATTTATCTGGAAAAAAAATCGTTCAAACCATTTTTAAAAAGGAGAGTTATAAAACAATGACCCGAGTTCGTTTCTACTCTGCTCAATAACATGATCTGGCTGCTAGGCCTTGTATCTATGGCCCATAGTTTTTATTGCAAGGTAGCCATCCTTAAATTACATAAGGCTTTGTTACATGATTTTAGATCCTCCCTCCCTCACGTTAAGTTCCCTCCCACCTCTTCTTCTTACGTAATTTTTAAAGATTTGGTAAGTCATGTTATTATAATCGTTTAGTTATTTTAAGACATTAGGATTGGTAATATCCAACTTTGGTGGCCACATGGTCTAAGGCGTCACTCTCACATTAGACTAGTCTGCAGATGACCGGGAGATCGTGGCTCAATCATGATTGGGTGATATTTCCTACTCTCTCTCCACGCTAATGTGGGTACACTTCCTCTATTTATTCCTAACCCACTGGCGTAATTAGTTAATACCTAAACAAGCAGAATTAATGAAGGAAATGTACCCACATTTATGTGGGAGAGTAGAAGGAAGCGATTGAATAAGATCTCCCCAAAATACCCTCATCAGGGATTTGAACCCACAGACAAAAGCGTCTAGCTGGCTGAGATGGATAAGCTAATTTTTCTGCTTGAGAGTGTGATTGTATCTTGACATTTTATCTTCCCATGTTTAGTCCAACTTGGTCGCCTACACTCTTTACAGTCAGGCACTACACTTCTTATCTCTATCAATTCTAGGAAAAGTTTTCTTGGGCCTTTACTGATTACCAGTCCCAGTCTCCCAATTGTTTAAACAAACCAGTAATGCTGCCAACCTGATGGCTGGAATCCACCAGTTTGTATAACATTAGCAACGCCATCTATTTTGAAAGCTGAAAGCTCAACACACCGCCAGGGAGGGTAGGCAAGGCCTTAACCTGTTGTATAAAACTAGTATTTTACATTATCCCACTTCCTATCACCTTTATTAACTTCCACAACTTTGTAATTGATTTTTATGTTGTTTTTTAATGTGTAAGTGTGCATTTTAAGGCAGTGTGCTAACAATTTTTCTGTCTATGCACAGTGTCACACAGTACTTCTAAACACTTATATTTAAATAAAGTTTTAAGTGCCCTCAGTATCTCTCTAGAATTTCCCTAAATAAACAAACTGCACTGAACTAAACTTCCTAGTTGCTTCAGCCACAGACTATGTAGCTAGCCTAACCGTGTTTGTTTTGTGTTGTGATTACAGAAAACAAACACGCTAGTGGCATTTAACTGGTGACTCGACAGTCTCGATTTTATCTTGTCTATGGGACTAGCGACTGACTGACACAGCAGATGGAAAACCCTCAAAAGTGACAGATGTCTATATATGGGAAGGGTTGACACCCTACCCACGACTCAGCTCTACCTACTAAGCCTTGCTCAGTAAAAAAATAGTGGAATAACTTTCCCACTCTAAGTTAATAGTGTAAGTGTTGTCATAGCATGGAACACTAAAATGTCTCTTAAACAATTTCAGAGGTATTATTAATATGATAAAATATATATGACAATATAAAAGTTTCTTACTAATTAATTTTTTGCCCGAAATACCCCCCTCCCCCCTTTTTGAAATTTCCGATAGCACAACTTGTGCCATGATACCCCCCTGTGGGCAGCCCTGTAGTCTCGAGCCTAATGTAGACCGCATGTCAACTGGAAGGTACGTTTTTAAACTCACTTAACCAAGGAATTTTAAACTTTAAATAAGTGATTAGTGGATTCTTTAGGGTGTGCAGATTAGCCTCTTTTTTACATCCATGGTAGACATTGTAACTACCTACTCGATTAGATAAAGAACCAAGAAACATAAAAAGATAAAACTTTGTACTAACCACTTTCTTTGGATAACTTTATTTTTTGTTACTGCACACATTGTAAGCCTGAAGTATCAAATTGCATGATGGCTGGTGCAGAAGGATTCCAAACAAAGGACCATTCAAATACAATAATCAAGATTAGAACTATTGTGAATAGAGAAGAGAATCTTCAAAAGATAGTTCGGCTTTTAAAACATAATTATTTAGATTATACTCTGTTTTTTGATATTGTATTATGGTAAGCCTCTTTTTTCCATTTTGTAACACAATTTAAAACAATAAAGGGTTAATATTTCTACATAATTTAAGATCTGGTTTATTTTATATACAATAAAAAACAAACTATATTTTATAGATTCCTTGTGTGAAGAACGACTATACCACCCACGTTTTTTCTTTGTATTCGAATTTTTTTGGTGTTTTTCTTTCCTTCTGGGTAGTATAAATGATAAGAACACCAAATAATCCATTTTAGAATGTTTTTCCATCCTTCCAGTTGTTTGTTGCCAGTAAACTCAAACATTATTCATCGGATTGGGACGGGAGCTCTTTTGTGTTGCTCCTAATTTTTCAGAGAACCATGGTAAGCCTTATACAATCACACTAATAAAACACTGCTCTTGAAGATTCTAGCATTTTAAGTTTTCGAATGTGTTGATGTATTATTTATTGTGAGTGAAGCCACAGGCAATCCTAGTTACTTATAAAATAACACACAATTTACTAAAATGCTATCATTATTGAACACAAAAAAAGGTTTTATTTTCTGAAAGTCTCTTATGAAAATGGTACTGTAGCTATTATGAATAATAATATGATGAATTTATTAAAGAATATAATTTAAGATTGTAAAAGCTAACATCATGGCAACTTTTTATAGATTATATTTTTGTTTGTATAAGTCACTAACCAAACTAATAACATTTTACATAGATTAAATTCAACCCCTCCCCCCATTCCTTCCCTTCCCCTTACAATATCATACCAAAGAGAGGTAACTTTAGGTCAGTAAAATCATTAAGTTATGTCAAGTGAGAAATGTACTTTATTGGAACAAAAACATTTTAAACATGCCTTTGTTTTTTATAATTTTCCTAAATGGAAACTCTTTTCAGACCAATACCACCTGAAAACAATACACCTGCCCTCGTTGGTTGGACAAGCACAAGTTATGAACTAAATGAGTACCGTAGATGATTATAAATTTTTTTAGTTTCAATCTAAATATAAACAAGTATTTTAATCCATTTGAAATGTGAAAGCCTATAACCATTTAAAGCCACAGCTAGCAGGTGAGGGAAGCCAATGTATCAATCGGAGGACTGTAGTTGGAAACCTGACCGCTGCAGCTGTTGGCCAATCCACTGGGTGTAGCGGGCCACATTGGTGTACACCGCAGGCACCTGGGTGTCACCACAGCCGATCCCCCAAGAGACCACACCTACCTGCACGTAGTGGAGCATGTCATCTGATGATGGGCACACCAGGGGCCCGCCTCCATCGCCCTAGAAACATCAGAAGACTTGAGTGGGGACTTCATGCATGACATTAATTGATGATGACTATGTGACAACCGTAGTCAGAGTGGACTTAAAAATAATTATGTTTATTGGTTTATTTCCACTTATTCATTTTTACATACTTGTCATAGGAAGATACTTTTAGAAAATACCAAATATTTATTTTTGTGCTCAACATTGATAACATTTTACTATATTATTATTGTTATTTTATAGGTTTTGATAATATTAATCAAAATGACAGCTGTAGATCACATGGCTTTATGTATAAATACGTGATAGTGTAGCAGGTCCTCTATATAAAGGATATCTACAAGCATGACAATAAAACTACGAATGAAATAAAGGGATTAAAAGAAGAAAATTAAAACAAAAACTAATATATTCCTTTAGAAGGTAGAAAAAAAATTTAAACTAATCTATTTATTTGAAAGTAGAAGAAAATGGCTTACGATGGACAGGATGCAGTATGATATTATCACCATGCTTCCTCGAGCCTTTCCGCAAGCATGGCGGCTTGGCGGATGTCTTGGCCGTTGGACACACGAGATGGAAAAAAACTTCAGTACAGCCAGTCGACGCCTCAACCCTAAGACGCTGATTCCCTAGTGGCTCTTCTAAGAAACACACTCTCCTCTAACCCCATCCCCTTACCGTCCGTCGATCCCTCCGTTTGGTTCGTTCCTGAGTTAGACCAAGAGTATGAAACATGAGAACCCACATAACTGCACTTCTTTGTAAAATTTCGTTGAAGGAATAACTTCTGAACTAATCTCCAGCGCCACTAATACTGGTGATTACAATGGATCAGGAGTCGGACTCACCGTTGTGTCGCAGAAGAAGCCTTGCCAGATCTGATTAAGTATCACATTATATCTTCGACTTTGAATACTAAGTCCTTCTGACATAGTTTGTTTTATTGTAAGAATGTTTTTATGTGTCTTTCAGACACTAGCTGAAGTTATGCTTTGTAATATTGTTTTTATGTGTCCTTCAGACACTAGCTAAAGTTATGCTCTATAATTATGTTTTTTATGTCCTTCAGACATGTTGTCCTTGATCAGAACAAATAATTATGTTTTTTTATGTCCTTCTGACATGTTTAATTTTTAGTCTGAAAGACTAATTATGTTATATGTCCCTCAGACATGTTTTATTTAGCCAAAGAAACTAATTGGTTAATACCTATCGTCATATAGTCTGGCTATATTTTACTTATGTCCATTTGACATAGCTTAAATACGAGGGCTTTAAGCTCTCTATATTAGAAGAACCAGGTGGTCAAGTTTTTCTAATCCATGTATTCATTTAACTATTCCGAGTGCTTATGGCACAGTAATGTTTCGTAACGCCCTAAACGGCATGTTCACATGTTCCATATTTATATGGCTACAAGCAGTTTGTCTAGGACCTAGTTAGGTCAGTGTCGCACTACATTCTTTTTGGCACATTTTTGTGTTATTATTTAGGGTGCGGAACACGGCTAGTTTGATATAATGGCTCGCAAAGATAGTATTTCCTTTCGCCCCATGTTTGAGCCTCGTTCGGCTATGTATTTAATGTTAGATTGTACTAGCTTTGGTGTCTAACCCAGGGTATGGATAGTTGTTTATATGTACTATTGAATGTTCTGGTAGTATCCACCGGGAAAAGACCGACCATAGTACTACATGGTGTTGACACCTGACTGTTAGCCATCTGTATGTATATAATAGATTGTCCATTTACTGGCCATTATTTAGAGTATCTATGGGACGCTTCTCTAATGTAACTCAAGCTAAATAGCTTGACCCATATTTAAACCATAGTAACTCTAAAACTATAGGATTTACTGTTGGGTTATTTATTAGTTAGTCTTTCACTATATTTTCTGTTTAGACCCTTCTGGCTGTAGTCTAGCGCAAGTCCGACTACTTTTGTGTTCTCTCTAATTAACTTCCCTTTTAACCGCTACTGTGTTGTTTTAGACACTTACTCTCCTGAGCTAAGACAAGGACCTATATTTCTGGAGTTGTTAAATTTTACCATATGTTCAATCTAAAGGTGTTGTTTTGTTTTTTGCTTTGAATTTATACTTGATACTCCGAACTAATATTGCTGACGCTATAAACTGTATCCAATATTTAACTTTAAATCTTGTTCTTCTACTGTAAACCTTTTTCTCATCTTATCTTTTGTTATAATTAATTTATTCCTGTTACCTAAGTATTATTCTATGTTTCAGCGACATGGTCCCTCTTATTTCCTTATCATGTATCTACCTTGTACTAGTAATCGGTACCTCCTTTACATTATTATTATTATTATTATTATTATTATTATTAGCACCGCGTCTTACTACCCGTTCGGTTTATACGCACTTACGCTAATGTGTAATAGTAGGGTGAGTGTGAGATGAAATGAAGGACCTACAGTTTAACGTGGAATCCGAACCACGGTGGAGGCCTGGCATTCCTCACATTCACAAGATGTCTTGTCAGAGGTGAAGGAAGGGTTTGGTAATCAGATAAATTTTTGCCGGGACTGAGGATTGAACCCCGGCCACTAGCATAGAAGTCTGACACCTTACCCCTAGACCACCAGGTCACCCTTTACATTATTAGAGTGAAGGGGAAACAACAATTCAAGACATGCATCTGTGCGCGTCAAAAGTAAAGCTTGTAATTTTTTTATCTGCAAGATAAGGTTTTCCGATGAAAATTTGACTTAGGTATACTTAAATCTAAAATAATAAGGGTAGTTTGGATTAAATGTACCCAAACTACTGGGAAGAGAGGATAGGTAAAAATTATTTCCAGTGTATCCAATAAAAATTCAAACTAAACAGCGATTGAGTGTAATACGAGTCCAATAACTTACACCACTCGGTCCTAGCTTTGTATAAAAATGTGTAGCAACTAGCAACCACCTCTAGCATACCTTGGCGAGGATCGAACCTCTGTCAACTGAGTTGTCAATCATGTTAAAGCATATAAAATTTATAGGGCAAATTTTGAATTTTTTGTGATACACAAATATGTAAACAAACAATAAATAATAAAATGTTTATCTGAGAAATAATGCACCCAGCTCGTTACCTGGCAGGTATCTTTCCCGGGCTCTCCTCCTGCGCACAAGAAACTCTTGTCTAGTCGGAAATAGGGGCTGAGTCTCGTATTCTGGAGCTCTTTCTCACATTTGGCGTGAGGCACGATGGGTAGTTCTACCTTCTTCAAGGTTGTCTGCCATTTGCCGCTTATATCTGAGAACAAAACAACACAAGTCACAGAACCATCATCCACATAGTAAGGAAATAAACATAAATATACCAATATTCCATTTTTGACAGATTATGTAAATATTTATAGCCGTACGATATATTTTGTAAGTGTTGGTTCCTCCACAGTTGTTATCTTATAAAAGAGTTATTTTTGTGGCAATTTGACAATAGTAAAAGTTGTAGGCCTATCCTAAATGTATAATGATGTACGAGTGATGCTTCATTTTACCTACGTATCCTGAATATGAATCTAAATCTGAGAAAACATAAGCAAAAATGTTCAACTTTACATCAATGGTATATTTTTTTATCTCAGCTTGGATTTTGTTCACATTAAGGGATAAGCCCGCATTAATGAACTAGGGTCTAATTATATATATATATATATATATCACAACCCTGAGCTATGTGAGATGTTTATTTTTATTTTTATAACTTTATTGGAACTATGTGACTGAAAATGCTGGCTTAACAAACTTGATGTAATGAATTAGAAAACATTAAAGAGGAATGTTGACTACTCACTACAAACTTGCACTAGTTGTGGAGTAACGAGGCCAGATTGGGTTATAAAAGTATTTGTTTTATTGAAATTGGGCCGAAACATTATTATCTATTTTGAGGGCAGTCATGCTGCCCGACACCAGACCATATCAGACCAGTATTTTCCAGTCTTCAATAGTACTCGTACTAGAGGGTAACCATTGAGTCCAGGGTCCGAGTTCAAGCTCTGTAGGGGATCGCTAGCCGTGTCAGTCACACTATATCTAAGTTTTTCCGACTAAGCCAATCTTCCACGAGCGTAAACGTCCAAGTTCTTCTAGTTCTTTTATATTGCATTTAACATCTAATTTTGTATTACCTCTTATTGCTACTATTAAACTAAAATTCGAGCCCTTCAGTGTAATTTCGAAACCAACCAACTACCTTGATACTGACTCTATTGCAAGAGCTAAAGTGTTACAGTTTAGTAATAAGGTAAATACATTATCTTATTGACTCAAGTTGGATCAGTGATAAAATTTCTCAACATGGGAGTGTGTCTGCCAACGCCTACGTCCTTTCACACTTAGCCCGACACAAACTCACGACCATTACATATAGTGTCAGAAGATCCCCAGCCGTTGCACTATTTTGAAAATCCTTGATGATTTGATGCTTCTAAGATTCTATAAGCCTATCTCTAATTCAAGCAAAAATTCTTGTTGGCTAATGTTATCTAAAAAAATGTTTTCAAGATAGTATATAATCGTATTTGTCAAAACATAGTTTTGAGCCCCAGCTTAGTGTGCCAATGCAGTGTACCACCTCGCAGGCTACATTGGGCGAGAGATGAAGCGTGAATGGGAGAGACTAGAACCATGTCCAAGATATTGACTGGAAAACCTAATGGGATGACCTAGATTCAAATGGAAAGAGAGCATTAGATTATTACCAAAAGCGTTCTTCCCCCACCCTGTCGCTATGCAACGAGAGTTGTCAAAGTCGGCCGAAGGGTCGGGTAGACAGATGGTGCCTATGTGGATGTCCAGCTGGAAGGGTTCGTCGAGGATCATAAGGGCAATGTCATTGAATAGTGTGCCCTTGTAGTAATCCGGATGCACGATGACCTTAGCTACACGCCGGTCCTGATGAGGCAAGGGTTCGATCTTCTGTTGGCTATCCCACTCTCCTGCGCGCAACTTTAATTCACCCATCGGCACCCTGTGCAAATAAACATACCCTGAAGTATAGTACACCCCAATCATACTTACATTATGCATTACATAGTGGTTAGGGTTTGATTAAGAAACAAACAGATATACGAACTTTAATAATTTATTTATTAGCAGAATAAAAGTTTAAAAAAAATTGCTTGACGTGAACATCTAATAGCTTCCCTAAAAAATTATACAAACTTTAAGATTTTCATGGTCCTTCGTTTGTACAGCCATAACGCAGTTTAATATTTCAGGCTGACAATATGAGTACCTAATAGGAAGAACTAAGGTTTCCCAAGTTTTCAGTTTATAAGTTTTTTGGTTCTTTAGCTAATCAAATAAATAATCACAATATTTAATGTGTCAGACTCACAATGGATGTTAAAAATAGTCTAAGGTGCACACCATAAAGCTTTTCCTAACTAACCTACTTATTTAAAGTTTAAATTAGCTTGGTTAGTTGAGTTTAAGGATGCACTTTCCAGTAGTCACGCAGGCACTAGGCTTGACATATTTGATTCTAAAATAATATTCCTAAGGTGCATACATTGAGGTTTCACTAAGGCAACATGAAAAGTGCAATTTTTTATTTTTCTGGGGTTTGGAATTATACACACATTAGATCAATGGGGTTTAAGGCCTCAAGATTTCAATACACATTCAACTAAATCCGCTTATAGTGCACCAATATGGACCCAAATATTTGGTTTACATGCCCAAAGTTCACTAAAACCAAAATGTGTTTTCACTTAACCTTACGTGAGAAGGGTAGGGACAAACTAAACAAACTTATCACAAAGAGAACAGGTTTTATTGAAATCTATTAACATTTGGTTATGTGCTGTTGATTTCTGTATACAGTTTTAGTTAATATTTTCTATGTATCTTTCTCAAGAGTCTGCATTTTTCCACACTTGATTTCATACATCCAATAAACTTTAGAACAATACTGAATTCCTCCAACATCTCTTTCATTGTTGTAACACTTTCATAACATCTCTTTTAGTTACATTATTGGAACCACCTTTCACAGCCTCAACGGTTGCTTCATCTGGTGTGATTTTATTTGCTATATCTTCATAATTTTACAAACAAAAAAACTTCATAGTCCATATAGATAAGGACTTTAATTTCATTGACAAATTGTAGCAGTTCCTTTGGTGACACTTTGTCCTCTGCATCTAAATTCACACATACAGTAGCTAAGCCAGCATGTCGAAAGTAGATCTGAATGGTTACCAAACTGTGCATCGCGACGCTCTAGGTCATTGCCAGTCTTGGTCCAATTTGTCACAGCTATGAGGAAAAACTAAAACTTATAATGTATAGCGAAATGCAACATACAAATTTTCAAAATGTGAACTTGTTCATATTTTAAACAATGGAATAAATCATATAAGAAAACACGTGCCTTTGCGCCTGCAATGTCAGAATGAAATTTGTTCTTGGATATTTTAGTTTTTTGCTTCCCTAAAACTAAAGTTGATGGTTAGTAATAAACAAAATTGTTGGTATACCTATATTGTAATGAATGTGAATCAGATCAAATTAATTATGTTCATTGTTGCAGGAGATTTACTACAACCAAGTGCACTAAATTCAGAGTTGAGTAATGTATAAAAGTGTAATACCTGAATGGTTGCGATGCTAAAAAATAAGTAATGTATATAATGTAATAATAATGTGTAATAATAGTAATGTAATAATAATGTGTAATAATATAATGAATAAATTCTCAATTTCACACTCTTAGGTTTTCTATGGTGAGAATACACAGAATCAGATTTCTGGATTATGAAGTATCGGCAGCTAAGTGGGCCAAATTGCTAGGTCTCAATATAGATAATACTATAAAAATTAGGCCTAATCTCCTTTGAAAAGTTTCTTAGTTTTGTAGTTATATTGCTATCACACAAATAAAATAATTTATTTTATTATTTCCTTGTATTACTCTGGACTTTAAGCCACCTTTTAATGTGATAATTATTTTATTTGTCTGAATATATATCTGTGTGAATGTATATACATGTGTATATATAGGCCTAAGGTTTTTTGTTGTTAAAGAAACACTATTTATAATTTGCCTACTAATGTGAATAAAAAACAACCAACACAAAATATAGTTTTCCTCTAGATTTAAGATCGAAATCTATTCTATAACTAAGCTTTGGATTGCAGTTTATTTGAGGATTAATTAACAGACAAAAATAATTCTACATTCAATAGGAGAATATAACGATTGTTTGCGTGGTTTAAGACAGGGTATTTGAAAAAACAAAACAAAAAAAACATTAATTTTAAATGCTTACAAATGACACAAACAAAGAATATATGACCTAAAAATCCCAAATGACAAAAGATGATCAAAACATCACCGATAATAAAAGGTTTACACAACCAGGGGGTCATGAACGAAATGTATGTACAAATGATCACGGTCTGTAATGTAAATATATATATATATATATATCATCAAAATCAGGCCCCTGGTTATTATGGTAAGAATGGTTTGATAAAGGTTATCACCCTGAGACACAATGAGCTGCAGTTAGTGCAACTTGAGGATGGAGTAGGGAGGCGCCACACTGGAACATGTTTAGTTCTTCTCCTTCAGTGTTTGTTAATTCACTCCTAACCATGACCAGCATCCATGGGAACTCTGCGAACTGTGTGCTGTTCTCCTCGCCACTCGTATCCAAGATGCGAAACCACGACTCATTGATCTATAATATAAAACCACATGTTTATCCCTTCATAATGTATATTTTAATAAGTGATCTCATGTTTGGTTTTTGATGATGACTTAGGATGATTTTACTACAATCTAGTTTGTTGACCATGTGTGTCATAGACTGAAAATTGTTAGCAGTGGTTTCACACCCTTACATTAAGCCTCCTTTAAAGACTTTGTATCTATAAGGTCCTTAGTTAAAAGTATATTCCATTCACGGTAGGAATTACTCTCTGAAAGGTCTTTTTTCCTACCAATATCCTACTATATAGTAGATTTATGGTAGGGAAAAGGGCCATTCAGAAGTCAATTCCAATGGTGAATAGATTATATGTGTCATGTTGCTCTGTACTGAGCTCTAATCTGTAGGCCCATACAGTATAAGACTCCTTCGAAGTTGGATAAAATTTTACTTTTTAAGGACCATCATTATGCATGGCTACAAAGAACCAATCACGGATGGATGGATGGATAAATAAACAACAATCCAAATGGATCCATTAATTATTGTAAAGAAGGAAATTGCGGAGAGTGTACCTTTAGGACCTGTTAAATGTTAATGCGAGCCACAAAGGATGAGGGAGAGGACGAAGTGAGCCCTAGCCAGGAAAATGTGAACAACCTAACCTGGAGAAAGGCGGAAGTGGCAGTGAAAGGCATGAAGGTTGGAAAGGCAACCAGGAGGGGATGAAGTAAGTGTGGAAATGCTGAGAGCAGCAGGAGAGAGAGGACTGCAGTAGCCGTATAGAGTGATACGAGCAATATGGAACGAAGGGAAGATCTCAGAAGTCTGTAAAAGGGGAATAATAGTACTCATCTTCAAGAAAGGAGACAAGAAGAAGGGTTTGAGTCACCTATATGAGACACTGTGCAAAGGTGTATGAAAAAATACAGAAGAAAAGAACTAGAGGAATGAGAGAGGAGCAATATGACTTCAGACCAGGAAGGTTGACCGTGGATCTTATTTTTGCTGTGAGACTATGAGTATAGAAAAGACCTACTTCTAGTCTTCTTGGATATTCAAAAAGCGCTGGAGAAGAAAGGAGTGTCGGATGAGACTATAAACAGAGTTAGGAATATGTACAAGGGTAGTATGAGTTGTGTGAAAGTGGTAAAGGAGAAGACAGATTGGTTTGAGTTAAAGAACAGTCTGAAACAAAGTAGTGCGCTCTCACCACTACTCTTTGTTGTAGTGATGGATGAAATACTGAAGGAAGTGGTAGAAAGAATTAGGAAGGGAAAGATGAAAGCAATGGGGTTTGCAGATAACCTTATGGTGTGGGGTAGTGAGGAAAAAGAAGTAAAGGAGCAGCTGGAGGTTTAGGAGAAAGTGGTGGAGAGGTATGGTCTATGGAAGGGGTTTAATGTAAGGAAGAGTGAGATGGTGATCATGACAAGGAAGAAGGACAGGTATACATCTGGTGTGAAAGTGATAAGGGATCAATATAGTAAAATGTTTCAAGTATCTGGGCAGTATTATAAAGGAGAGTGGAAGGAACAAGAGAGAGATAAGTGAAAGAGGAAGGCAAGCAAAGGCATTTTTAAGAAGTGTGAGAAGTCTGATTTGGAGCTGGGATATGCCAGGCGGGTGCAAGAGAGTGATCTACAATGCCTATTATATATCATTATTGGAGCACGCTGTAGAAACTTGAGTAATGGAGGAACATGACAAAAGCAGAATGCAGGCAAGTGAAATAAGTCAAATGAGATTTCTGAGAAGCAGGATCGGTGTGACAAAATTTGATAGAATGAGAAATGAGAGAATAAGAAGAATAGTAAAGGAAGAGTCAGACCAGCATAGCACAGAGAAGGCAGGACTAAGGTGGTATGACCATGTGAGAAGAATAGAGAGGGAAAGGATGCCTAGGAGGATGTTGGATATGGAGGTAGGAGGCCGAGAGGAAGACCAAGAGGCAAGGGAATAAAATAAGAAAATTGACAGTTCAGGCATGATAGAAATACATTTTATTTTTAAAATATGAACACAATCCATTATGAGAATTTATTAAATATATTTTCCTGCTGCACTCTAGTAGAGTTAAGAAAAATATCAAAGTGTTTTGTCACTTTTAGCATAAGAATTAATCACAAGGTCCACCATTTGTGGATATTATTTCAGTTTCTCATTAGGTTTGCTTTTTTGAGAAATACTGGATTAGTTACCATTCCAAATGGGTACGATTCCCCTTCCCCATTTAGTTAACGCAGTTTTTCGAGTGAACACTTTAGTGAAGTATTTTTAGAGACCGTATCTAGTAACGCAAAGAGGTCATTTTCTATTAATATGAAACAATTTATTTAAGTAAGACTTTAAACAATACGTTTCACTAAACAGAAATTTAGTCTTTATCTTGTGCACTGTACACTGTATTCCATTTACTGTTACTATGCATGAGTATAAACCCAGCCTTATCAAAATGTTAAAATGCCATTTTCACCAACATATGAGTAGACGTCAGTAAAAAATCTAGTAAATATTTAAACTTTAACATAAATTTCACTAAAATCTGCTTCGATAGTAGGTATTAACAATCAGAGTGGAGGGAATCCAATTTCACTTAAGATCATAAAATAAAACGTATTTTTAACAAAATTAATAACACAAATAATATGATGATTAAATTTATTATATAAGTTATATATAAAAAGTTACCTTTATTTTTGTATGTATTGCTCAAAACGTGGATTTTCAGTTTTATGACTAAAACAATTATCGGTTTAGTTTACAGTATTAAGAGTGTCCCATTTGAAGCAGATTATTGGAAGTAAGGGAGGCATGTACCCCAACTAAAGACACCGTGGGAAGTGTACTATGACATTGTATACCCACACCACTTTTTGTGAGCTGACTAATGTGGGGAGCTATCTCCCTAGCTGTCTCCATTTATTAAAGTTGATGATTCACATTTACACTGAATGTAAATGTGTTTTGACTATAAAAAGGTCCGTATGTGAGATACAGACTAAATAGATTAAACATTGTTCAAGATCTGTTCTCTTTATAATCTCCCCTGATAGTTCATAGGTCTGTGGAATTGGCGTTCTTTAAATGCCAGGCTATGTATGGGTTAGATCACATCACATGGCAGTGCTAAGATGATTTATTTTTCGTTATTAATTTGAGTAATTTGGTTTTGTATTTGATTGTAAGTAATGTCAATTCAATAAAAATTGTATTATTAAAGTGAAACGTCTAGGGCTTTCCTTGAAAGACATATTATGTAGATAATAGTCCCCGCCTCCTTACACTTCCTTCCCCCCTCCCCTCCCCACCTCTACCCTAGTTTATGGTGTTCAGACCTCCAAACTTTTTAATATTAAACTTAAAGATGGCCTTGCATTAGACTTCAAATAAATTATAGATGCATTCACTTTTCAAAAGTTTGTCAGGGAAGGAACAATCCAGATAGCTTTTAGACAAATTTAATTTTCAACAAATTTCCAGATAAATATCACTCTAAATGGCCTTTTTAGAGGCCTTTGATTTTTAAAATAAATACCCATTTCAGAATAGCTTCCTATGCATATAATATTTTTTTAAAAAAATCAATTGAGGACCACATAAATAAGCTTATAAAAGCATTAAATTTTCAAAAATGTGTTGGGGGAAGATAATTTTCAATAGTTTCTAAAGGTAATTGGTTTAAAATAAAATCCATGTGATAACTATTCCATATAACTTCTAAGAGCATCAAATTTTAAAAATTTGATTGTGTAAGACCACTTCAAATATCTTTTGGAAGAATCTATTTGCGAAGAAAAAAAAATCAGACAAAGAACACTCTAAACAGCTTCTAGGGTATTCTGAATTTTTAAAAAAAAATCTGGATGAGGACCTCCTCAAATAGATTCTATCAAATCTAATTTATATAAAAAAATAATTTGGTGAGCACTTCTTAAAATAGCTTTCAGAAACATCAAAATTTCAACCATTTGCCGAAGAAGGATTACTCAAATAGCTGCTAGAAGTATCTAAATTTCAATAAATTTTGGGGGGAGCATTATTCTAAATGGATGTTAAAATAGAATACTTTTCAAAAACTTTCCAAATGAGGAGTATTATTAATAACTTCTAGGAGCATTTTGTTTGAAGCAGAGAAAGAGTTTCCCTGGCAACGCAGGGTACTTCTGCTAGTCTAGGATAAGTTATACAACCAACTTTGGTGGCTGCATGGTCTAAGGTGTCACTCTCAAAGTAGACTAGACTGCCAATGATGAAGAAATCGAGGTTCGAATCTTGGTCAGGTGTATTGAGGATGGTTTATCCAAAATTGATTACCACTCTCTCTCTTCACGCAAATCCGGGCGCACTTCCTCTAAATATAGCCTTCCTCATCCCTAAGACCATTAGCGTAATTAGTACATAAGTGTATAACCCAAACGGGTAGTAAGATGAAGTGCTAAACAAATACACAAAAATAAGTTATACTATTAACAAAGATGTTAATTACCTGGTATTGTTGTAGTTTATATTCATAAAATGCAATGGCACTCCTTTCATTATTATAAAACAAAACAGCATCATCTTCTTTAAGTTGAAAATGACACCTGAACTCGGAAATTGAACCCGGGACCTTTGTCTTAGTACGTCAATGTTATAACCACTGAGCTAACCAGGAATCATCCTAAAAATTTAAATAATATTACATCTAGATGTGGCTGTAACCTTAATTATCAAATATAGTAGCTTTGCTATTTAATCCATCAAAACTACATTAACTAAAACAAAAAAAATCTCTAGATCCAACGTTGTTTTGTACTCCCCATAATCCAAAGATGTTTGGTCACTAATTTCAATTTATAATATAGTTTTAAAATATTTCTTTAAATTCTCTATGATAAATGTCTTATTATTGCAATGAAAGTTTTGAATTAATAATACAGATAATTAAGCTACTTTACAATGTATTATTTTATTTCAAAACCAACCAGAAATATGTTAACTCCAATTTAATTATTAGCGTGTAAGATTTTTTTTAAATTAATATTTTTATTTTATGACTTTTTCATTAAAGATTTTAAATAAAATAGTAATGACTTTGAAAGAAAATTGTTCATACGTAATGAAGAAAAAAAACCCTCCGCAAATGATGATGTATGGTGATGCTTTCATAGCTCTAGACACCAATTTTATCCATGTCTAGTGAGTAGAGAAATTGAGCCAAGAGCATAGAAAACTAATTTTGCTAGAAAATGTTACTATACCTTTAGCCAAGAAAAGTTGATAGGTATATTTGAAGCCCCTAACCCTCCTCCCCCCTTTCTATGCCCTTGAATGGTGCAAATAGATATGAATATTGTAACAATACTGATTTGGACCCCTCTCATATATTTATAAAGTCATGGATGAAGGTATTTTTCTTTAAAGTATGGTATGTAAAATACCCTTTCAATACTTCATCCATGGAGAATCACGCACTTTTCAGAAATAATGTCTATGAATTGCACCATTTTAACTTAATTTTTTTTCTTAAAATTTGCCAACTCCGCACTATACCAAAAAAGCAATAGGAAGCCAGCCTTCATAACACCTGTCGCCAGGACTCTTTTGATTTGTTGGGTCTGACACTGATCCAAGGGGTAAGGGGTAGGTCATATATAAGCTGCTTGTGCATATGAACACACAGAGTGCCGGTAGCATACTTATATCATTAACACAAAATATTAGCAGTTCCAGTCGCATGGATCTAGTAAAACAATTCACAGTGCCGGTCACATAAATTTAACAAATTATTCACAGTGCCGGTGACATAAATCTACAAAACGTTGTAATAAAACAGTGCCACTAACTGAAATCCATGGAGTACACAGAAAATGTTACAGAGAAATAATCTTTAGCTTAGCAAAAATTGTATCATTTTATATAATATCTTCATACTGAAGATAAAATCACTTTAAAATATTGTGTGCAACATTAAAGGTGTTATTTATTAAATTAACATATCTGATAATAATTCCGTATCATAATAATTGGCGCTCGATCACGGGGATATAAATACGTTTTATCTCACAATACCGAAATACCGTACCACTTTAATTAGTGCTCTATCAGCTAATTAAATGGTATCCCCTCAAACGGCGCCCATCGCCGACCTGTAACATTTTAATTGACGCTCAACGTGGTTTGATTAAATCCATAACACTCACCAATTTGAGCCCCTAACCCTCCTCCCCCATTTATACGCCCTTGAATGGAGTAAATAGATATGAATATTGAGGGGAGCATCTTGGATACAAAGATGTGCCATTCTTATACTTGCACCGAAGTATATGTGCATCCTCTAGTTAATCTAGGCCCTGGTGGTTGGTTACAAGTGGTCCGCTATATTGTGGAAGGGGGTGAATCACATTCTTCCAGAGCAAACAAGAATGTAATGATAATAATACCTGGTTTGGATTTCTCCCTCTTATACCACACTGGGATGTCACCACCAATGGGTCGACAGGGGGATTTCCTGGGTCACTCTTGTCTCCATCCCCTTGTTCATTCCTGTCACCAGTCCCTGGTTCAACTTTTTTTCCATCTTTTGGAGGTGGCTTGCAGCACACTTGGATCGAGCTGGTGCACGTTTTAGTTTTTGGGCCATTTAATCTGCATTCAGACACACCAAAGTACATAATATAAATATTCCTTGTATTCTCCAGGTTTCCTAAACTAAGTGTGTGTTCTACATGATGATATCCAACCAGAAATACCCACAGTAAGCTCTAGTCCTCAATTGTTGTGTTTTTTTAAATTATATAGCCTATATAATATGCCTTATATATTATATATTAACAAGGGCTCCGGGACAGTGGTAGCGACTTGAGCCCTCCTTGTTTTATCTTGGGGACTATGACTATGTTAAGGCCCCCAATATTTTTCAAGTAACTTCTAAACCTATGTATAAAACTTACATCTGTTACTATCAGTTTGGTAATTTTAAAGAATAAAGACATAAATTTACAATTAAGTTAATTTAATAATAGGCCTAATTGAAATGCCCTAATTTTGAAGTTTATTTTCCTACACGAGAAAAACATCTCTCACAAAAATATAGTAACAAACATTATGCTTAATTGTGATTGCCTTAAATATAAACAATACCAGAATAGTAAAGCCGAAGGTTAATACTTATTGAACTTCTTGCCAGAGATAAAAATAAATTGAAAAAATTCACAGTTGAATTGTAAGTTTAATTTTAACACGAGGCAGATTTTCAACCATAGTTTAAATTTTATGTTTGTCATATTTTTATCAATCCTAAAAATTAAAAAGCTGGACATCAATAAAATTAATACGCTTTCTTGTTTTGGTTTGAATAAAACATTTTATTATGTTTAAGCCTAGGTTAAATATTGTTGTGATAAAATATTTGATTGTGTATGCATGGTGTTTAAGAAAAATACTAAATATTTAATCAACCCTAGCTTAAGTTGTCCTCCACAATATGAGTCTTTAAAAGGTTGACATATATACTCAGTTTATTATGGAAGATTTACCTTGCATGGTTCAACTATTTTGTAGCTTATACAATGGAAATATAGCATGGGCGTAGCGAGGAAAGGGCTATGAGGTTCAAACACTTCAAATCTCCCCGAAAAATTTTGAAGTTTTTAATGTTGATCGCAAAAGAATGTTTGTGAAACTATTTATGTTAATTTGATTTGCAATCCGGTCTCCAGAGATCATAGTTTATCATCTAAAAGCATCCATTTTTCAAAAATCTGTTAGGGGAGGGGGGTACAACTTCAATTAGCTTCTAGAGGCGTCTAGCTTTGGTAGTAAAAATAAGGCGAGGATCCCTCTAAATAGTTTTTATGGGCATAAAAATGTCTGTAGTAGATCTACTCCAAATAGCCTCTAGGATTATACAAATTTTAAAAAAATGGGGGAGGTTTACTCTAAGTTTATCTTTAATCAGTATGATTTTCAAAACTCTCCACTTTTGAGGACCACTCCAAATACGTTCTAGCTAGGGCATCCAATTTTTAAACATTAACTGGGAAGAAGAAAAATTCATCACAACAATTCTAGGGCATCTGATTTTTAAACATTAACTGGAAGAGAGAAAAATTCCTAAAATGTATAAATCTTTATATCCTCCTCCCGCCCCCATGATGGGGATCACACACACACAAATAAGGTTCCACCAACACATTTTAAAATAATCTTCTTTTTTCTCAGAAGCCTTAACAACAATTTGAAACTCTTCCAAAATCAAATTATCCCTACGCTCATGAGACTAAGATTGCTACCTTTCACGGAAAACAGAGAAAACTCGTAAAAGCGAATTAATTGGGTGTGACATAAAAAGTCAGAGAATATGTCAGATAAATTATAAAATGTAATTGAAATTTTTTATTTCTTTTGCAGTAATCTGTGATATATGAAGTAGAGAGCCTTAGGAAGTCAAAATTATTAGTTTTATCCCCAATTAATGTGATTTCCTGATGATCTTTGTGCCAAGAATTTAATATAAGGCAATGAAAATTATGAGATTTTATGTATAGTTTTTATTATAAAATACCGAGAAAGTAAATATTCTTTGGTCTGGAAAACTTGGGGAAGTGAAAGATTTATCAGCTCTGTTCGAAAGTGTGTAAAGCAAATTTTATCAGCAGAAATCAGCTAGTTTTAAAATATTATCCAGCCATTAACCTGGTTGATATATTTCAAAACGAAAGGACACCCGAATGTAGAACCAATGTTTAATCATCAGCCTTAAGTTACATTATAGTGTGTAGGGTATCTGTCGAGAGGCTCAGAATAAATTAAAAATGTGATTACAATAAAAGCCTCATAATGGGTGGTTTTACATACCACTAATAACTGACTTCCAATGCGAACTATCTAGAAATTGTGTTTTTGGTTAAAACTTTCAAACCAACATTCTTTCTGTATTTGAGAGGTTTTTCCTCAATTAATTATCATTGGAAGACATTTTGATATGTAAAGTAAGACCTGTTGTACTTGCATAAATTTAAGAAATATTTCTTTGGTTGTGTGCACTAAATCTTCTATAAGCATCAAATTTTTAAAAAAATAGCCACTAAGAAACCACTCTAAAAAGTTCATAAAGGCAGCTAATTTTCAAAAATTTGTTAGAGGAAGATAATTTTAAATATCATTTCCAGGTAATAAGTTTTCAAAAGATTTTTAGGTAAGGAACACTTTAAGTAGCTTTTAGAAAATACCAAATTTAAAAATCTTCTGGGTGGGAACCACTCCAAATAACTTCTATAAAAGTATAATTTCCGTAAATTTTTCCAATGGTGAACCACTCTAAACAGTTTCTAAGGGCATCCAAGTTTCGTAAAATTTTGGAAGATGGCTTACGATTTCCCTTTCGGCTTGGGAGCCAGCACGTTAAAATCACCACAAATACTACATTACTTATAGAATTAAAATATAAACAGGGCCTACCCATCATTTTTAGTTGTTGGCTGAACAAAAACTACTACTTTTTCTCTACACAAGTTCTTATATATTGTTACTATACATAATGATAAAGAAAGATATACAAAAAAATACTATCCATGAAAAATAAACCTCCTTCACATAAACTTCAAAAGTAATCCAGGGTCTAAAATTTTACCCAGTCAGGACCTCCTGTCTCTCTTTCAGTTGAGCCCTTCCACTTTGAAATATCTTTTTGGATGTGATTCTTTAGTAGAAAGAAAACTGGATCGGGCATATTCTTAGGAGGAAATGTCTTCAGCACGACGTCATATAAGGAAAGGTTAAGGGAAAGGGGAACTTAGGAAGAAGGAGGATTCAAATATTGGACGACTTTAAGGAAAAAAATAAAATGTAGGGAGCTTAAGTAGGAATCAGAGGACAGGGTGCATTGGTGGTCTAAGATCAATGACAAAAGGAATAGACCTGTCGTAAAACAGTACACCGAATAATAATAATAATAATAGGTCATAACCGCTAAGCAATGTTTGGATGTTTGTATTAATTTACATAACTTTATTAAACACACGTCACAATTCTATTAATACCACAGGCAGTTACGCTGCCCGACGCCGGACCATATAAGACTACATTTTCGTATAATCAATAATACTTGCACTTAGAGGGCATCCTTCGAGACCAGGGTCCCTAGATTGAGTATATAGGAGTCACGTACAGTGTCAGTCAACTACATAGGTTTAAGTTTCCACAAGCTAGGCCAGTTCTTCCACGAGCGTGAGAGTCCAGTCGCTATAGCTATTTTATATTTCATTTAACATCACATTTAGTATTAATTTTTAGTCACTTCTATTAAACCAAACTTCGAAACCCAACGTATTATTTAAAACGCACATAGCTACCTTGCCTTCAACTTAACCCATTCTACAAGCTATCTTGACAGATCAAGTCCACGGAGGGTAGGTCCCTGACAGATAATAACATATAATTGCATTATTCTATTTTTAATAAAAATTTGAAAGAGCCTGCATCAAAAAATGAAAGTCAAATTTTGTTTACAAAATACATCTCTTAAACCTTCCCAGATACATACACAGTTTTCACATGTTTCTACCGACCTAGGCATGCAGAAAGTCTTTTCTGATAAGTTAATAGGGGAAAAAGTGCTTAAGTTAAGTTTAAAATGTGAAATTAGGGTCAATTGTAGATTTAATAATGGTTGGCAGGAAAAAAAGGTAATAGGGATTTTGTGACCATCTTGTTAACATTTATAAAAAAAACTGACCTCAAAGCATAGCTCTAAGTTAGTTGAGGATCAGAACAAATACATTTTCAATTTAAATGAGAAAATAAACAGTTGTTTGTACCAAATAAATAACACGAATAATATGATAACGGAATTAAATCTATAAATAAATAAAAGTTTTAGTATTTAATGCTTTGCTCTAAACATGGATTTTCAGTTTTCAAAATAAAACAATTCATTTACTTTTACTTCACTAAAAGTGTCCAATTTGAGCAAGTTATCGGGGGGAGAATTCCCCCCTGTCTACCTTTTAAAGAAGAAGATGATCTTTCCAAACATACGAGTTACAAACTATTTTGTACCAGGGCAGCAAAAATCTATAAACATTGGTTTCTATTTTCAATATTAGGAGCTAGCGCTTGAGATAACCAATATATTTCTCATTTCTAGGTGTAATTTTTACTTTCTTGCTATCTTACAGGCAAAGAAAGTATTGCGATCGTCAAAAACATCGAACTCGAGATTTGATGTATCTCGACGTTTCATGACCTCCCGAATCCAAAAAAGTGGTTTTTGAATTTCCGTGTCTGTCTGTACCTCCAACTAGAGCCCAAACTATTTTAGCGATCGAGCTAAAACTTGGTACCTATGATTTTCATAGGGTTTTCCCAAGGGGTTTTTGGAATTGGATATTTAACCCTAAAATTAAGGGTAGTTTATTGAAGGGCAAAAAGAGAAAAAGTCGATTTTCTCAAACTCGGCTCTAACAATTTTGATTAAATTTCATTTATAAACATTTATAAATATTTTAAACAAAATGGCTACCCTCAATATTTCAGCGAAATGACTTTAGTGGCTTCGATCAATTGCATAAATTATCTTTTTTTATAATATCTCCTAAACTATTTGATATATGAGATTACTTATGATTACAAATATTTATGTCTATTTATAATATAAATATTTTATTGAAGCATATCCTTATAAAACCAATAACTTTCAAGCTATATGTTAATATATATTTCTTAACTTTTCGAACACAAAAGATAAAGTATCGCGACTGTAAAAAAAATAATCTAACCCAAAATGTTGATGGGTATCGACGTTTCATGACTCTCCGAACCCTAAAAAGTGGTTTTTGCAATGCCGTCTGTCCGTGTGTCTGCTTAAACTTAAAATTAAGAGTAGTTTAATAAAGGGCGAAAAGAGGAAAAATATATTTTCTCCAAATCGGCTCTAACGATTTTGATTAAAATTCGTGTCTAGGCGTTGATTAAGATTATAAATAAAGTGGCTACTTTCATTTTCCTATGAAAAGTACTTTTAATGTATAACATTTCATTGCAAAATGGTAGTACTATTAAAAATAAAAATAAACTTTTATATGAAATATATTTTTATAAAACCAACAGTTTCTGAGATATTGGCAAATATATTAATATAATTTTGTGAGCTTTAGTTGTAAAGAGTAATTAAATATAAAAAAGTATTTCAAAAAGTTTTTTTTTTTTAAACCTCTTTGGAGAAATATTTGTACAACAATAATCTATCTACATTTTGGACTCAATAGTCAATAATTATGTGTTTTATTGGTCAAAATTTATAAATAAGAAATTTAATAGCAATGTGATGGCATTAAGATTTGCAAATCCTAATAAAATGTCGAGAATTTTAATCGGAAGTTGAGATATTAATGCGAAGTGTTGACCCTTGTGGACCCAATATTGATTTTCTTTATTGGTCCAAACATACAAATGAGGACATTAATTCTTTAAAAATAAAATTGTAAATTTTTAACCAGGACTCAAAAAATGTCTTACATAAATATAGTGAAATTTATGCTTGGGTTTGCTATTGTATATTATTTCGTTTTACGTAATATATTACAAGCTTTGAGTATATATCTCCATATTTAAACAATAGAGTGAGAAAGTCCGTGCGGAGTTCCGTACCATTTATTTAACTTACATTGAATTTATATTTAAAAAAAAACATAAATCATACATGCATTGCTCCAAATGTGGATTTTTTTTATATAATACAACTCACTGTTTATTTTACAGTACTAATCTTGATTCATTTTATCCGATTATTGTGGGTGCGTGTACCCCCTGTACCTCCGATTACGACGCCCGTGCCTCTAAGCTCACAAAAAATGATCAAACTCTCTATAGAACGCAATCAAGCTCAGTTTTTTGTAATAGTAAGAAACCAAACATGTTTTTTAGGTTGTGGTGAGTCGTGGGGAAGTCCTGCAGCAGTTGTGAAGTAATAGTTACAGATTAAATCACAATTAAAACATTTAAAGTTTCTTAAATATGTTTGTGATTGAAAGTTTAGTTAATTCTAGAAAATCCTCTATTAGTTTAAGCAATGATGAATAAAATAAAAATATTTTTTTCCTGTTATCTTGTTGTACTGCCCTGCCCGCGTTTGCTCTCCGCCTATTTTTATTGCTGGCCTGAAGAAAGTATCATTTATAGGAAATATATCAGCATTTGTGTGGGAGGAGAGTAAGAGATCACTAAGCAAACAAAACCCGGCCTTAATTCAAACCCTGGCAACTCCTTGTCAGCGACAACCTAGACTGGACTGTCCACATGCCACCCACCAATGCAGGTGATTAATCCTTGTGTTGAACATATAGATACCCTCCCCTCTACCCTCAACTCTAACCTGGGTTCCAGAGAGCCCTCTCCGGTCGTGATGATGTAGCCGTCGGTCCCACACTGGTAGTAGTCCACACAGATGCATTCCTTATCGTAGTCCACGGCGCCAATGCCAGACGTCACAGGGCCAAGGTCAGGGGTCCCGGCACTATCCGGTGGGGGTCCAAACAATTCGTTCAACAGCGTCGGATCCACGTTGGCTATCCCCTCGACGTCAGGTTGGGCAGCATTACTGTTTGAGGCAGCGCCTATTGACAGATTCATTATGAACAAGGTGGGTTAGTAAAATTGAATTCACACTACTACTAGTATAATAATAATATACTTTTTTATCCTTAATACTCATATATATATTAAAAAAATACAAATCAAGCTTTGTTGTTTAAATGCTATTTTTATTTGTTTGGCATTTTTAATATTGACTTAAGGTCATCGTAAATGTATTTGATCTTACATATGAATTTATGTAAAAGTTATTTATTATGTCAACAAAATATAGTTGTGAATAATAGATATTATTTAAAATAAATGTATTTGTTGTTTAAATGTTACTTTTGTTTTTTGGCATTTATAATATTGATCCAAGGTCTTCATAATTGTATTTGATATTACATATGAATTTTTGTCAAAGTTATTTACTATATCAATAAAATATAGTTGTGAGCATTAAAAGATATTTAAAATAAATTTCTTTGTTGTTTAAATGCTATTTTTGTTTGTCTGGCATTTCTAATATTGACTCAAAGAACTTATAATTGTATTTGATACTACTTATGAATTTTGGTAAAAGTTATTTATTATGTCAACAAAATATAGTTGTGAACATTATATATTATTTAAAATAAATGTATTTGTTGTTCAAATGCTATTTTTGTTTGTTTGACATTTCTAATATTGATTCAATGTCCTCATAATTGTATTTGATATTACTTATGAATTTTTGTAAAAGTTCTTTATTATGTCAACAAAATATAGTTTAGAGCATAAAACGATATTTAAAATAAATTTCTTTGTTATTTAAATGGTGTTTTTGTTTGTTTGGCATTTCTAATATTGACTAAAGGTCCACATAATTGTATTTGATATTACAGTACTTATGAATGTATATAGACATTATTTATTGTGTCAACAAAATATAGTTGTGAACATTGAATTAAATTTAAAATAAATTCAAGGTCATCATAATTGTAGTCAATTTTACATATGAATTAATGTAAGAGCTATCTATCATATCAGCGAAATATAGTTGAGAACATTAAATTATATTTAAAATAAAACTTCTTTTTGTTGTTTTAAGTGGTTCAAGAAATAAAACAATTGTTTCTAAAATAATTAAATATTTTTTTTACTTTATCCTTGTGTAGCTATCTACCGGCACAACAGTTAAAATTTATAAATAAAAAATGAATGTGTTGGATTGTGTGTGTATGTGTACCCGTGTATTTGTGCGCGTGTGTGTTTGTGACACCTCATCTTAAACCAAATTTAATTAAAATCATAAACACATATATAAGGAGTGAAATAATAATTTCAATTTCCTTTATTATAGTGCTGGCCAACAGTCTAAGACCTATAACAGGCCAGCACTGAAAAGTACACAAGTACCTTAAAAATACATATATTTACATGAGAAAATAAGATAAATAAAAATGGCTAAATAATGTTACATACTGATTAATAGTTATAAAAAAAAAGTAATTAATAATGATAATAAAAATAACAATAATAACATAAAACTAAAGAGTGGTTAAAAGCAGTAACAATATGCAAAAAATAAATCAGAATATTGTAAAATTTAGATATTATAGGCAGAACTTCTTAGTGATAAATTATTTATAAAGGATTTCCTTAAATAACTCTCTGAGTTTAGCTTTTCTTTTATGATAAAAGCCGAATTCGACAAATCTAGAATTGGCGCTATGGATACAACGACCGATAGGGCTTACCTTATAAGAGCTATTGAGAAAAAATAATTTTGGATTACGAGAAGCCCGAGAAGGGATATGAATGCCTACATGAAAAAGGGCAAATTTGCAATAAATTTTGCTATTGAATATATTAAAAACAAAAAAGGCATCACAATAAAGTCCACGCGAGAAGAAAGTTTGGAGCCCTAAGAGGTTTCGAATTCTGTTATAATCATAATAAATCTTGTTACTTGTTACAGCACACAGCGACAAATTTTCTTTGAACGTTTTCCACCCTAAGAGACAGTTAAGGTAATGGAATTCCAAGAAACACTAGCGTATTCTAACTTAGATCTAACCAGGGCGTAGTACAGACATAAAAAACAGTCAGCTTTTTTAAATGATGACCTAATAAATTTAATAAGTCCAAGTAATTTTAATTACTAGATCGCATGGTCAACATGATAGTGAAAAAAAGTTTTTATGAAGAAGAACACCAAGATCATTAATATAAAGGGTACGAACTATGTTTTCATTGCCCAATTTATAAGTAAAAAAGAAAGGATTAGTTTACATCATTTTGTAGCTCTATACAATCTGCAATTGATTTGATAATTTTAAATAATTTTACATCATCAGCAAAGAGTAAATAACTAGACCAGTTCAAATATTTACCAATGTCATCAATAAACACATGAAAGAGAAGAGGACCTAAATTAGTACCCTGTGGTATGCCAAAGGGGGCTAAAAATGTATATGAGGTGTGATAATCAATTTTAATTGTGAATTATCTTTCATGCAAATAACTGCTAAACCAATTTTCATATGGTTGAGAAAGGCCAAAATTACTAAGTTTGGAAAGAATAATACTATGCTGACATAAGTCAAATGCCTTACTTTGGTCAAAATAAATAGCAACCTGACCTTGGGTAGAGACTTGAGGGGCAAAATGCCCAAGAAATTCTACTAAATTAGTGATAGTAGATTTATTTTTTATAAAGCCATGTTGATTATCTGGAAATTTATTTTTAAGGTGGTGGAACGTATGCTCATGTATGATTTTCTCGAATACTTTGGAGAAAGAGTTTAAGAGGGAAATTGGTCTATAATTACAAGTTTTTGTTTTTGCCCCTTTTTTATAAATAGGTATGACTACAGATTGTTTACATGTAAGAGGAAAAGTTTCATTTGACAGGCTAATGTTAAAGATATAGGCTAACAAAGGGCTAAAAATACTGGCACAGCCTTTAACAATAAAAACTTGGAAATCCATTTGTCCCGGCACATCTAGAAGAACTCAATTTTTTATAGCACTAGCAACGTCCAAGGGTGTAATGTGGCAAGGAAGAATACAAGGGCGCGCTCGTTTCAATAACGGGGCAAGGGAAGACAGGAAGGGCTGAATTATAAATGGAATGAAAGTAGCTCCCAAACTCATTAGCAATTAATACAGTATCAGCAATAATACTGCCATTAATTTCTAGGTTAGACAGGGAAACTTTATTCACACGATTGTTTTTAACAAATTTCAAAAATTCCTTGGGTTTGCATTTAATACTATTTTCAATTGAGTTCATCCAATTGGCTCTGTCTATAATCAAAGAGGTTTTAACTAATTTACGAAAGAGAGAAAAATGTTTGTTTAAAACTTTTTGGAAAAAAAAAATGTTTTTTCCCCCCTAATATAGTATTTAAGAGTAGAAGAAAACCAATTTGGATATTTGGATGAATTAAGAATGGTAATTTGAGGAATATGCGTTCTGATTTTACTTTGGACTAAATTGGTAAAACTATCTACAGCCAAATTAACAGTAGTAGAATAAACACAAGACCAATCAGCAGTGGCCAGGTCATTGTAAAGATTAAGGTAATCACCACGTGCATAGTTAATATATGTGGTGGTGCTGTCATTAATTTTAGTAGCAATAGGTACATCAAGTGAAATCAATAAGGGGGGATGTGCTAAATCAATATTTACTAGTGATTGAGAGTTATGAGTTAATAATAATAATATACTTGTTCCTTCTTTCTACTCATATAACTATATATAATCTACTTGCTAAAGCTATATTAACTAATGCCAGGTCTCCACCGTTGTTCGGATTCCACGTTAAACTGTAGGTCCTCCATTTCATCTCACAATCACCCTAACATTGCACATTAGCGTAAGTGCGTATAATCCGAACGGGTAGTAAGACGCAGTGCTAATAATAATATATTAACTACACATGTATAATCAATAAAGCTTAACATATTCCAATCTGTGCTGTTAATATTTCACTATGGTAAAGTTGTCATGTGTATATTGCCATCTCCTTCCTGTCGTTGATTCTCCAAAGATTTTCAAATAGCATATTCCAAGGTTTAAAAAATAATAACAACATTTTCTTATTAGTTGTTTTATTGACATACAATAAGTGATTAATAAATTTTATTTAAAACATTCATAGTGTACAACTGCAACAACATAAAGATTAATACAATCACCAATATTATTTAGATCTTGTGAGCTGTACAAGTGATTAAGTGGAGCTCGTCTAGTATGGTTTGTTAAGGATGTTGGAGTTAAAACACTGCCCTATTAAACTGAGGGTATTTTCACTACACTATTTCCAAAGCTCCCTCTAAACAAGTGCGGGTACACTTACCCCTTATAAATACTTTCCTTATTCCTACCCCATTAGCGTAATTAAATGTTTGTATGAGTAATAATAATGACAATTTTTAAATATATATAAGTTTGGCATTATCATAATAATTTAAATCGCGATATATTAATAGATTCACACAAGAACACATTTGTGTTGCCCATACACTATTTACCAATATTCTTGATTTTATTACTAGGTGTGCCATTTGGAGGTGAGAAAATTGAGTATACACATGTATACAAAAAAAATTGTTTATAATTTTATATAACACCTTTTACATTTTATTATTCATATATGAGCGATTTGGTCAAATTCTCTTGTTTTACTGTGTCTTGTTGTCTTCCACAACTGGAGGAGTGGTGGAGAATAAGTTTCAAAAAGCCTAAGATAAGGTTTCTATCAACTTGTTGGCAATACAACATGCTTGATTGAAATGACTTTTCAATGTAAGAACTGCTCTAAATCTTTACTAAGCTCACCAACCTCACTTCATATAGTTTACAACACGGGGGTGGTCTTAAAAGTGTTATGAGTATGGACAAGTTTTTTTTTATCGGAGTGACAATTTCCTGCGACATGTTTTCTCATATAATTGGGAGGTGAAGTCTTTCGAATGATGCCGATGATCATGGCAGCTTACTGTTGAACAATATTTCGTTTATTTTGCTCTAGTTTGTTTTATAAAAACCGAAAAAAAAAAACTCACCTGAAATGGGGGTTCTTGCATCCTACTCACATAAGTCTCATGATATAAAAATAGTTTGGTTATAATTCGTAAAACAAAGCCAGCAACCATAGTCTTGGGATACACACCCATCCATAATCAGGCCACAATTCATGATAATAGCCTTGGGATATAATACACACATTCATATTCCGGTCACAGTTCATGATAAGAGCCTTAGGATATATACACATCTATAGTCTAGCCACAGTTGGCCACAGTACTGTTGAACAGCATGGACTTAACGCTGAATCCTGTATATGTCTTGTTTGGGCGGGTGGATCAGTTAGACGCACGAGCTGTGATATATAACGTAAGCCGCGTGTTGCAAAGTAATAGTGTGTTATTTAGTACCACACCAAGCTACGTGTGAACTCAGCCGTGTTTTAAGGAGCCTCTTGGTAGTGCACGTTATTAATCTGACCCGGGCTGCTATATATAGTCGTAATAACAAAGCAATCATTACGATTAAAAATGTAGACAAACTTTGCTTTGACGTGGGTTGATTGTCGCCAAAGCTCTATGTGGTAGTAAAAGAGAGCCAGGATGCATGGACGTGAACACCGTCAAGCAAATTAAAATGGATCACAATATTCGAAAACTCAAAACATAAGATGTATTGGATTTAAATCCCTTACAGTCCAAATTATAGGCTGACTTGGGAAGGAATACGTTACCGAAACTGCCTAACCCGATGATGTAGTCATCGGGCGTTTCACCCATAATTTTAACATTTGAAAAAGTTTTGTAGGTTGTTAATTTCTTGAGATTTCTGCATTATTCGGACTTTACCTCCTCATCCTCCAAGGGTGTATCCATTGGTAGCGGGTACGGAGGTGACTCTGATGGTGGGTACTAGGCTGACTTTGGTAGTGGGTACGCAGATGACTCTGGCAGTGGGTATTCATTCCGGTGACTCTGACGTTAGGTACACAGGTGGCCCGGGGGGTGGAAGCCGTGGTTGCGAAGTCCTTAAGAGTGGGGGGTGTTGTGAAGCCTGGAAAGGTCTTGGGTGATAGTCCGGATGGGCTTGGGCAACGTTGCCACAACATCCTCCCTTCTGAAACTGTACAATGCACATGTCATATCACGCAAGTATAACTCCTCGATTATCTCGTAGGGTAGAACTTCTGTCGCTCTTATAGTGAGGCAAGTAGAATTGCAGAACTCGATATAGCCTCGCTCCTGTGGTACATCTCCGTCGTGGTTAGCCAATTTGTAAAATGCATGTCTATTCTTCGTAACCACACTGTGAATATTTTCTGCGGTCATATAAGCCGCCCCGCGATCATATGACCCACAAACATTAAATTAATATAGCCTGTTCTAAGTGAGGTGAGTGTCCCAGCATGCTAAATTGTATGGTTAGTAGGGTCTTTAACTTATCCACTGTCTTTAATACAGAGTACTATTTCACTAAACTGGTACAATTCCCTAGCACACGTCCTTAAATTGTACACTTGTGTTAAACTTGTTCTAACTGCCCGTGGAGTAGGGATGGGTTGTGAAATCACAACCTGCTCCTTTGTCACTGCTCCTCTGACGTCACAGTCACAGTCTGCTCCTGACAGACG
>CABFVX010006696.1:0-37317 GCA_902151425.1 Timema shepardi
TTTTATATCGTTTGAACCATAAATAAAGCTATATATATTTTGTTCATAAAATTTCGCGGGGGGTTTGAACCCCCAAAACCCCCCCCCTGGCTACGGCCTTGATGCAAAGGCCCTACTAAAATTTTTAAATCACTGATTTAGGGATGTGTCGGTACCTTTCACCTCTATTTTGGCAAGGACAATATTTTTTTAAGTAAACCGTTTCTTAAATAACGCGAGGCTACTGGACTTTTGCAACGCGTCTCTACGCTTCGGTAGGCAGCCATAGGACAGACACAAGAAACACTAGCACCTTGAATTGTAACATCTGATTAAAAGAATGGACACATACACTAGTATAGTATTATATGCCTTGCCTGGTATTGAACCAATATCCCCTATACGCCTTACGCATGCCTCCCAAACCAATTAGCTATTTGGACAAAAGTCGCAGATTGAAACGATGAGTACAATATGGGTTGCCTGCTCTCATATTAAAATCTTATCCAGTAATAACTCGCCGTATGTTGGCTTATGTCTCTTATCTCTATGGATACAAATGAGATAAACCGTATTGATTACGACACTTAGTAAATAAAGTAATAAACGTGTTTCACTAAAGTGCAAAGTACTTGGCTCAAACTGGCTACATCTAATCAATAGTCTAATTATATATATATCAGTGGGTTAAACACAAACCTCATAACGCAAATGTACTGGAAAACTGTCTCTCTTTAGTCAATTGCAATGGCCAAGAACCGGCCATATTGGTTGGTCTAGATGCCAGTTGGAGCTTTCGAATAAAGGTAGGCAAAGAGTTGATAGTTCCGAATGTAGCGTAACTAGGAGGTGCCTGGTGTTATTATTACTTATTTTGTTCGTTAGTAGCCTTCATTTTAGTGCCGGTGTAATCATATTATTTTCAGTGAATTAAATACCGCTTAAATTATTTTTGTTGTATGTGCACCGCGTCTTAATACCCGTTCAGGCTATCAGCAGATTCATACCACACTGTATATCCTCTGTGATAACTGCACGCTACTATTGTTTTTCCCCACCGCGTCTTATTGCCCTTCCGGGCTCCCCTAATTTGAACAAGGTTAATTATGTAGGGATTAGAAAGGTATATTTGAGAAGAAATGTACCCCCATTTTCTTGGAGTGAGGTAGGAATACATTTTGGCCTAGGTGTAAAAACACCCTCATTAGGACTACACCGAGCCGGAATTGTATCCCCGACCTCTCCGTCGCCGACAAACCAAACTATATGAGACTGACATCTCGCATGCTTAAAGTCCATTCACGATAGGTTTTTACCTGGATGACAGTTCGAAAATCATATATTTAGGTTTTGGGTTGCCAACACTTGTAAAAGATCACTATAAAGATCTTTAATTACCTGTTATATATTACATTTAAAATAACGTAAACTTAAGTTTTCTCATAATATTTCATTTTTTTAAATAATGTATTTTTATCTAACTCGAAACAATATTTTAAACATAATTAAAACTACTTATTTTTCGTTTTGTAACGTTATTGATTATGTTTAATAAAGTGCACACATAAATACCTTTTAATACAGGCATCGTATTTACTTCGAAAAGAGAAAATTGTTGTCATTTTTTTTACATAAAATAAATGATTTTATGATTATTTTATCGTATTTTGAAATATTTAACTGAATAAAATATTTTCATCAACTGCGTGTCTGCATCATTGTAAAAAACTTGTTTACCGTTATGTTCAATCATATGGTTTAGATTCGTCAGTCGCCATTTTGAAGCTATGTTCGTTAGAAGTTTTTGTGAAAGTGGTGTGAATATTTTTTTAAGTGGAATAAAACTATAAATAAACTTTGTGTCCTACCTCAAATAAATATATAAATAATATTGGCCTAAATTACTGTGGTTAACTATCACATTAATATATTACCATCTGTTTTCATTACAGTCATCCAAAGTGATAGATGTCAGCTGTTGGCGTAGTGATATATTAGGGATTACTTCTAGTAACATTTCGAGCTGTTATCCAGGTAAACTTAGCTCGTGAAAGACTTGTACATGGGGATTAGTCACTAATAACTCTGGTGTCGAACGAGCAAACTAATGTCCCTTACACGGGTGATGTTTTCGGACTTGATTCAATAGAAAATATTATATTCAAATCATGATAGCAACTACCATGAAATATCCAGCTAAGTATCTACTAGGAAAATTACGACGTGCATTCACAGTAATTGTGTTCATCTTCGTTTGGTGATTAAGTAATGCTAATAGCAAAAATATAATTATTTTCAGAGAATGATTTGTCTTTGTGTAGGCTACCTGAATTAAAAGTTTAATGCAAATTTTTAAACAAACCGGTATTTATTTGACCTATAAACCCATCCATATAATACATTTAATTAAAACCCCTTTCTTAAATTTATTTCTTAAAAACTATGTATTTTGTTTTTCTTTTGATTAAAAGATCAAGGAAATCACTGTTTAGTTTTCTAATGTAAGATATCTCTTCTACACATGCGTTTGGAATGAAATATCGTTGAAAACTATGACTTACGATATTATAAATTAGGCACAATTTTACATGATAGTTACGTGCTACCCGCATCTTGTATGTATGACTTGGGACATCATTCTCGCAATAGACTGGACTCCTAGTGATGTTAAAAATTGTGGTTTAAATTCCATTAGGATATTTGGAGGGGTATTTATCCTAAATGGTTACCTGTACTATAACTTCATACAAATGCTGGTACATTTTCTCAAACTTCTCTCTCCCTCGTCTCAACCCCAAAAGAGTATTTTGAAAGCTAGAAAGAGAAGTAAGACGCAGTCCACACACACAAAAAAAGTGTATTGTTTTGCCAATAATCGCCATGATCACACGATAATAGTTGAATTGTATTTAATTAAATACGGAAACATCGCCTGTGTTTAAGGCTCATTGTAATTTAAAATGTTGTCAATGCTTGCTCGACCTCGACATTGACCGGGTCCCTGCAGCCAACTATTGTGCCGTTGTAATTATGGTTAAATAATTATCAGTCATATCTACTCTACGTCCAATTTCATAAGGTATAATTACTAACGCTAATTACGATACCAGCTGGTTTTAGGCCTCGTACACATGAGTACAACTCGACTAATACCGTAGGAGCGACTAACTATTATGGCGGCTATTGGCAAAACAAGTAGCTATCATTGAAACTTGTGTGGGCGAATTTGGTAGAAGCACAGGTAAAATTAAGTTTTCAACTTTATTTTAACTTCAAACTCACGTGCAGAAGAGATAATTTTTTTATTATATTATCAAATTGAATAGTGATTTCCTTGTATCTAAAACAAAAGTAAAACGAAACATATTTGTTTTGAGCTAAAAGTTTGAGGGGAGTGGTTTCATTAAATGTGTTTAATATATATACACTAAACACAAATAACTCGCTTTGGTGGCCGCGTGGTCTAACGCGCTACTCTTGTAGTAGGAAAAACCGCCGATGATGGGAAAATGAAGGTTCGAATCTCGGTCAGGTGTACTGCGAGTGGTTTTCCCAAAATGGTTTTCCACTCCCCCTCCACCCAAATGGGAATACACTTCCTTTAATATAACCTTCCTAGTCCCTAAAAATCATTAGCCTAATAAGTACAATACATAAGCGTATAGCACGAACGGGTAGTAAGACGCGATGCTAAAAGAAAAAAGTTGGTTTCAAAATATGCATAAAATCTTTACTTTATAAATACACAAACTATTTTCTGAAAATAATTTTCTATTTGTTGGTAGTCATAAACAGGGACGAACACAAAGCGCCGCTAGGATGCGCTTCATATTCTTAATGTTAGTTATTGTTATTATTATTATTATTATTAGCACCGCGTCTTACTACCCATTCGGGTTATACGCACTTACGCTAATGTGTAATGGTAGGGTGATTGTGAGATGAAATGAAGGACCTACAGTTTAACGTGGAATCCGAACCACGGTGGGGGCCTGGCATTCCTCACATTCACAAGATGTCTTGTCAGAGGTGAAGCAAGGGTTTGGTAATCAGATAAATCTTTGCCGGGACCGAGGATTGAACCCCGGCCGCCAGCATAGAAGTCTGACATCTTACCCCTAGACCGCCAGGTCACCGACCTTAATGTTAGTTAAATAGCTGGTAATTTCGTAACATACCTCAACAGTATTTGAATATAAGTTTATCTACCGAACTAACAGCTAAAACATCGCCCATGTGTATGAGGTATTACTATGCATCATTTATGCTTTTCTTTCTGTGTTTCTGAGAAGTGGCCTAATCATGATTTTATACTATCACACCCAATTCGGTGGCCGCATGGTCAAAGGCGATACTCTCGTAATAGACTAAATTGCTGGTGATGGTCGGGTGTACTCAAGGTGGCTTTTCCTAAAGGATTTCCCCCCACTCTTTCCACGCAAATGCGGGTACACTTCATCTCAACCCAACCTTACTCAGCCCTAATCCATTAGCGTAATTAGTACATACACCTATAACCCGAATGAGTTGTAATACTCGTTGCTAAAAAAGTTATAGTAAAACTAATAAAAATTAATTATTTCATGTGCCGCGCGCTTTACTACCCGTCCGGGCTATCCATATATTTACGCTATTGGTGTAGGGACTAGGAAGATAGAAGTTAGAGGAAATGTACACGCATTTGAGTGGAGGAGGCAGTGGATCACCATATATGATTTAAAAAAACATCCGCAACACACCCGTTTAGGATTAGAATCAGGATCTTCCCCGTCAGCGGCAATCCCAGGTTATCGCAAACGTGTGCTTACACATATTAAGATACGTAATTTCAACACAGGAGATTATCTTACAGTGAAACCTTATGTCGTGTAGTGTATGTTGCCATGAGCCCACAGGTTGTTCTTCTCTTATTGTGTAATTGAGCTCTGAAACCGCCAATTTGACTCACATGCGGGGAGGGGCCGGGGTAAGGGGTTAGGTCATCTAAATAGTTCCCAGGTCTCACTCACTAGGAGAATAACAAAACTTAAATGTTTTTACATTCCAAACTTTGGTCAGTACACTAATCACATTTTTCAATTTACGTATCCTTTTTTTATATTTGTAACTTAAATTACAGTCTGAAACTTTAGCTCAGTCGGTAGAGTGTCTGCCTACTGAGCTAAGGGTCCCGGGTTCTATTCCCAGCATGACTGAAAATTTATCAGTGATAAAAATATGGGTTTACCCTTTCTCATTAATAAATTAACGGCCAAGGACTGGATGTTGTGTCTGTTCTAGTCTTAGGTTAAATTATAAGGCATATAAATGCCTAGCCAGCCGGTAGTAAACAAATTTATAGCCTAAATAAAAAAAAACTGATCCAGATCATAAGCTGGAAACAGTATTGGATGTAAAATTAGAAATTACTCCTGGACATAGAAATTGAACTTAGACTTTTGGCTTATTCGCAGGCAAGTGGCCAAAAGGGGTTGACCCTCACCTTTCTTGAAAATGTAAAGGGCCTGACACATAATATGACTAAAGCCAAAATTAACTTTTTCAATACATTTTATGAAAAGCAAAATTTTGCTATAATTGATTTGTAACTTGTCATAATATATTTGGTTGATTATCTATGCTTAGAGATGTGGTATGGGAAATTTTCCTTCAGATTTTTCCAGAAATTTTTCCACTTATTTAAATGGAATGAATGTAATTGAGCTATCCCAAGTTTTAAAGTTTGTACTTCAGTTTAGTTTATCCTACAGGTTGTTAACAGCAGAAACATTCTCAAATCAATTACGATAAAGCAATAAAAGCCATTTAGATTCTCTTCTCCCACTCTTGGTGGTTAAATGTGCTGCTAACATCGGATTTTCTGTACACCAGATAGGTTAATACTTAAATTAGCTTATTCTCTACTAACTTAAGACGACTTTAATCCCGTTGATAACGGTAGTGCTAACAAAGCCCCGTCATGCTTTACTCTTAACCAACTGGTCAGTTCGAATCTCGACAAAGTGACTGGGGGTGGTATTAACACGGTGCACTTTTCCATATTTTCTCCAAATAACTGCCGTTGCGTTTACTTTCGTGTACTTTATTCCCGTCACAATAGCGTTATTTGTTTATAATATAGGTCTATGTGTCAATAAAGGTTATCGGAACCTATTAGACGTTAACTAAACCCATTTTTCGACTCAAATAATATATTTTAAGTGTGTTTTATCATAAAGAAACATTATAACACTTTGTAACTGACGGAATTACCTTCAGATATTTCTTGAAAACTATTAACTAAACGTATTTTAAGGGACATAAAAACTTGCTACCCACTTCTCTGGCCTTATGGCTTAAGGCGCTACTCTCAAACTAGACTATACTGCCGAAGACCGTGAGATTGGGGTTCGATCCCGGTTGGGTGTACTCCACGCAAATGTGGGTGCACTTCCTCTAAATCAAACCTTGTTAATCCCTAACACAGTACCATTGTAATTAGTATGTAGGAGTATAAGTATTTCCTTTAAGTATTTTAGGAGGAAAATGGTTTTCTGAAGAAAAGCATTTTTATCATATTTAGGTACTTAGTTGAAAGAAATTAAGCCTGTGGGATTTTAACATGCGCGATTCACCTTAAGGCATATGTATAAACTTGTTGCTTGTTAGAACTCTAGTAATTTTACGCTATCTGCAATCATTTTAGTTTCAGAAAATTATAGCTATCTTTTATTAACTTTTTGCCATGTGATAGTTGTGTTCCTTTTTTTATTTTAATATTTAACGTAAATTTTCCAAATATGCTGATTATATCAACACACGACCTACAAAATTAGCTTAAACAAGGGTAGTACTATTAATATCACACACTCAGACCTAGCCTCTAAATATTTACTGATTAGACTTACAAACAAATTAAACCTAGGCTAGAAAAGGGGAGCCATAGCTCGTAACCACCAAAGTACTTGTTAATATTGTTACTATTTCAGTGATATTTTAAAAATTATTACGAATAGCATCAAGGCTAAGGTTTAGGTTTGAGGTTAGTGTATGCATACATTAAAAAATAATTAATACTATGAAACAATCCAACATATTTTTTTAATTGTAGTAAAAATATAGAATACATTTAATAAAAATACTTAAACTTATTTCCAAAACAAGGCTATTTAGCATTAGTTTTGTTTGAAAGAAAGGAAATCACTATTCCTTCTGTACTTAAAAAAACATCGCTGAAAACTAGGACCAGTACTACTAACAAATTACGCCTAAGTTTTACAGATAGTTTAGTGTTTTGGGAATAGTGACCATGATAGTTGATAATTTACAAGGACATATTTGTTTGGATCTTAGTCGTTGCTGAATGAGTACGGAAACATTGCTCATGGGGTGCATAAGAGAAGAGTGTCCCAAAGAGTCAAGAAGCTGCAAATACACGATTTCGGACCAGCGACGCTGTCATTACGGATCCCTTAATCATCTCTATATCCCCGTCTCGGAAATATTGGCACGGACTTGTATTATGTTACCACACCAATTATTTCAACCGTAATTTAAGGATCTCTCTTAGCTTCGTGGGAACACGAAACAAGGGGCCGCAGATTGCAAGGTACTGAGATTATGAGGTTGACTAGTGCCATAGATTAAACATAAGGGGCCGCGAGTATTAAAGTATTGGGAAGGGATGGAAAATTAACACTCGATGTTTCAAGATACTGAGACCAAGGGAGGTTGACTCGTCTCCAGAATCGCAGACATTTGTCTGTTTCTAAAACAAAAAACCAGGTGATATTATATGCGACTGTTATAACCGTGTCTTACGAAAATATGCTAAAATAAGTTTATTTTCCATTAGCACGGTAGTGGGCAATGTTATTTCCAGAATTTAAACAGAGGAGTTATATGGACGACCCAATTTAGCAATAAAAATTTAATCTCCAACTACATAAAAAAACTAACACTTCCTCAACCAACCGGATGTATAGAAACCTAATTGTTGATGTTTTCCAGATTAGGTCGAAAGCGGCCCTTAGAAGCTCCGCGATTTGCTTGGAAGCTTAGTTCACCTGTAGCAGAGTAATTAAAAATAATCCTTGTAGACACACTGACAAGACGCAAACTGGAGAAACCACGTATGGTACATCGTGAGTTTACTCTCTATACAGGGTGGGACCGAAACAATTAGACTATTAGTAACTTGAAAATTAACACTTTAATAATTGAAAAGCAAGTATTCATTAGCCGGATAAAAGCAAACTACATAATACACTTTTTCACTATAATGTCACTCAGGTGAGTTCCACTGGACGTCAGGTAAACCTCAGCACGTTGTCCATCCCTCTCCTCATTATTCATCGTCTATTTGTTTCCGCCCCACCCTGTATATGTATAACTATATATTTCAAGGGTGTTCACGGGAATTTAGAGTTTTTAGAATGTTTGTATAATATTTGAGAAACTATCAGTAGGCCTACTTTCTTGATTAACAAAATTGGCGGACCTTATATTCTCATTATTATAAGATAACATTAACATATTTATTGAGAGTTAACTAATTAGTATTTAAAACGTTTTTAATATGGTCGTATTTTTTCGTACATCAATTAAAATATTAGATACGGTTCCCAAGAATATTTTTCTTGGTACAAAAGTTTGTGAATCGATTGAATACAAAAGGTTTCCCAACAAATAAATTAAATCTAAAAAAAAAATACATTTCAAAATTTGCTATTTGTTGTGCCAATTTAATTTTTGGGTGGTGGGGAAGGAGGTGATAGATATTTATAATATTTGAATAAATATATACCTTAAAAGTAATGTTTCTTGCATTAGAAAAAATAAAATATATTATTTGCTGAGCCATTGTAACTGAACATTATTTAGTCCACATAAAGGGCTACTGCTGTGTCTACTAACTTTGAATGTTGTGTAAATGGAGTGAGTAGGTGGGAGGAATAATGTATTTGCGTATAGATACCTTAATTTCGTAAAAAGAGGGACGCCTTATGTGCTTTGGGTGAGTCCCCCCCGCCCCCTTTCCTCCGAGTATAAGAAATATTGGCTTGTCCTTGTGGAGATTGTGTTTTGTTTCCGACATGTCCATGTTATTTAATAACTCTATATTCTTGAGTGGGCCCCCTCGCTTCCAACATGTAAATTATCCGAATCTTCTCTCTAACCACACACAGGCTAAAACCCACGATTCACAGAGCCGGTTTATATATCAAATATTTTCTATAGAGCGGTCATTTATGGGCCAATCAAACTTCAAGAATTTAATAAATCAGTGGCGTAGCGAGAGGAAGATAGGGGGTTTAAACTGGTCCGGGGGAGAGGTGGTCATTGGTCATTACCAATCGGGGGAGGAAGACTCATTTGTTTATTGTGTCCCTTGAAGTGTATTAAGAATAGACATGTGTGATATCAATGATAAGCGGTTGGCCATCTGTGCAATAGATGCCGACAACCTTTGTGTTCACTTGAAACCCCTCGAAGACGTTAGCAATTAAAATACCGCGATTTTATTTTAATTTGAAAGCTAATAACATCATATACCAGGATGTATAAACAAAGTTTCATTAAATTTGTTCCATTGACAATATTATGACCAGCTTCGGTAGCCGCATATTCTAAGACGCTACTCTCACAGTAGACAAGACTGATGATGATGGCTAGATCGAGGCTTGAATCTCGGTCGAATGTACTGTACTGAAGGCGGTTTCTCCAAAAACAGCTTCGCACTCTTCCTCCACGCAAATGCGAATACAATTCCTCTAAATATAGCCTTCCGAATCCCTAAAATCATTAAAGTAGCTAGTACATAAGCGTATAACTCGAACGGGTGGCAAAACGCGGTGCTAAAAAAACAACATTGTTTAAAGCCTTGTAGCATGTGTACGAGTGATATTTGCTTTAGTAAAATATGTATTCTAAAAATATAGATAATATATATAATTTTATAATCTTATATTTTTTACGTTATAAATAACGTCATAAGAATGATAAAATGGTAGAGAGTCGCTAGCGCTCAAGCACAGCGCACAGACATATAGGCCTGTTATTGTAACGTTGATGTGTGGGAAAGTGTTGAACAGGCGTACTTTGTACACATTGTCACACATGCAGCAGAAACATGGACAATGCATGTAAGAGAGAATAGGAAAGTGGAGGCCATAGAAATGAAGTTTGTGAGGATTATGTTAGTTGTCATGAAGAGAAACAAGATTGGGAATGAAGATATCAGAGAAAGAGTATGAGTACAGGTAGTACATGAGATAGTACAGGAAGCAAGACTGAGATGGTATGGGCATGTAATGAGGATGGAAAACGGGAGGATGCCGAAGAAAATGTTCAAAATGAATCATTTAGGGAAAATATTGCAAGGGAGGCCAAGAAAGACATGGGAGGAGCAGGTAACAGAGTGTTCAAGTGAGAGGAGAAGAGTGGTGGAAGACGAGAGGAAGATGGATGCATTTTACTAATCTGACCCGGTCACAGGCTATAAACAGTTGATGATGATGATGATGATGTTATATCATGGTGATAATAGCTAAAGAATAAGGTTGACGTTTTTAATTAGTTTTTAATAAATTTCATGTGGCCTTTGACACCAGAAAATTTCGAAAATTTTGATTATACCTTGTTTTTTTTAAAAATGATTTTGGGAAATATCTATTTGATCTGGTCAATTTTTAACTTAAGTTAGCCAAAAAAATGTATACTTATTTTTGATAAATTATGTTAACTTTGATGGAAATCATACTGTATTAAAATTGAATATTTATCTGGGTATTTCTCATCTTTTTCCTGTATTTGTTTCCGTCAGCTACAAATATGAACAATTTTTAAAGGACTGTAAAAGTACAAAGATTGAGGAAATGGTCTTCTCTGAGTTGTTTCGCCACTAAGTTTTTACCAGGTTGATATTCCTTCACATATTAATTTCCATAACATGCAGGAATTGTGTCAAATGTATAATTGAGACTTTAATTCATTAACATTTCCTCTTTATAGATTTTTGCAAAAGTTTTATGGATTAATCATTGTAATTGTAACATGTCTAAATTAGCTAAAACTGCTTTTGTCTGATAAATAAATTTACTAACTTGTTTGTGCTCAGATTCATTTTGCACATAAGTACACCTACAAACAAACGCATACACTTAATTAAGGTACATTTCCCCTGACTATGCACTATAGATGTTGACCCACTAATGGACGAAATTAAACTTTAATGTGAGTGATTTAAAACCAAAATGGCTTCTAAGCAAAAATAAGTAATAAAACGTTCCATACGCCTTCCTAAAAAACAAATATAACATAATTCTTGGTGGACTGCCACCTACGCACCTACGGACTGAACAAAATGTTTAAGCTAAATTAAGTTAAACATTTAACAGAACAGATCAATATTAATAATGTTTGTTTACACAATCACTAACTAATACGATTTGATTAACTATTTTATAATAATTCCAGTGTAATAGGTCAAATAAAATGTATATAAAACTGATTAGAAACATCAACACTATTCTTTAACTAACATCAGTACGATATCACATCAATTTTACAATACTACTACTGTGCGCGATTTTTGAGAGCAAGCAACTCTTCCGTTCGATCGTCCTTACTGTTTTTTTTGTAACTAAATGGCAAAAACAAATGGATATGATTTTAAAACGAAATATAGATCTACTATATATGTTTTCCAAAGTACATTTATTGAAGTAAATATCACTTATACATATTCTACAAGGTGTTAAACATAAAAATTAGGAAAGGTTTATTTTAACTTTTGATTTTGACTCTCGATATTTTTTCAAACACATTTAATTGATTGAAACTGTGTTAATAAATTATATTAGCTGATGCTATTAGCTTATAAATTTTAAAAAAAATCACTTAATTACAAACATCTACAAAAGCTTTCACCCGCTCCGATGGCCGCGGGGTCTAACGCGCAACTCTCGTGTGAGATTAGACTGCTGAAGACGGAGAAAATGGTGTTCGATTCCAGTTGGGTGCACTGAGGATGGATTTTCCTAAATGGTTTTCCACTTTTATTTCACGCACATGCGGGTGCACTTCCTCGATTAAACCGTCCCAATTTCTTAACCATTAGCCCAATTAGTATATAAGCGTATCACCCGAAGTAATGTATTTCTTATATTGGAATTTGTTTTTTAGCTAAGAAGTTAAATATAATTTGGAAAATAATACAATTCCATTATTAAACGAAACTTTAACCTTTGCCGCAAAGGATTTATGTTGTAAGGGAAAATAAACATAACTTGGACCTAGGACAACACGTCTAACTGTACACATAAAACCATAGAACATGGACAACTACTAATTGGAGCGCAGGACGAGTTCATATAAACAGTATCTTAATTACCACCTGTAATAAATAAAACCAAGGACCCCTAAATTCATAGTCAACAACTTAAAAACTCCATGAGGAGCAAAAAAAAAAGAGTCGAACTAGTGAATGTTGCGTGTGTGTCAATAAAAACGTTCCGAGGTGTGTTCTAGTTGTATTTTTCGTTGCTAAAGTGCACAGGCGGGCCGCGGCCTTGAATGTCCTCAAAACTCATGCGCGCGCCAAGAAGGCACCCTGGCGCTAATAGCTGGTGGTGAACTATGGTTTGCATTTGTCCTCTCCTAACCAATAATCAACCCACTATACATTAATTCCTTTTGTTTTCAACCTAAAGTTCGTTCACGGTAGGAGTTTACCTGGGAAAGGACTTTTTTCCCTACCAGAAATCTATTATATAGTAGGATATTGGTAAGAAAAAAGACCTTTCAGAGGTAAACTCCTACCGTGAATGAAGTATACCCCTTTACTCCAACTCTTTCACCTCCCTTTATTCTGGTGTTGAAAGCTTACATTGTTGGGCCTTGGATCTTCTCAGAGGTGGATTCTGTCTAATCTGGGGCGATCTAGACAAGAGAGGAACTAGGAAAATAAAGATGATCCATGAAAGATCCAAGGAAGGTATGGACTGGAGAAGAACTAGGGCAATATATGTAACGTGAAAGGTCATAGGAAGATAGAGATAGGAGAAGAACTAAGGCATTATTATTATTATTATTATTATTATTACCGCGTCTTACTACCCGTTTGGGTTATACGCACTTACGCTAATGTGTAATGGTAGGGTGATTGTGAGATGAAATGGATGCCCTACAGTTTAACGTGGGATCCAAACTACGGTGGAGGCCTGGCATTCCACACATTCACAAACATGTCTTGTCAGAGGTGAAGGAAGGGTTTGGCAATCAGATAAATCAGTGCCGGGACCGAGGATTGAACCCCGGACCACCAGCACAGAAGTCTGACGCCCTAGACCGCCAGGTCACCAACTAGGGCAATAAATATGTAGCATTAAAGATCATAATAAGATAGATATAGGAGAAGGACTAGGGAAATAAATATGCAGTATGTAAGGTCACAACACTGGAAAAGAATTAGAAAAATAAATATGACGAAGGAAATCCATAGGAATATTTAGAATGGAGGAGAATTAGGTAAATAAATATAATAAATTAAGGTCTGAGGGTGATCTAGAATGAATACGAACTAGAGAATTAAATATGAAAGGTCTCGGGAAACAATAAAATTGAGAAATAGTGGGGAAATAAACTTAATAGGAAGCATAGAGAATCCAAGGAGGATCAAGAAAAATCGAGAATACATTTTATGCAATAGTATTGTAGGAAGGGTCCATGGTATATATTATATAGAAAGAAGATCAAAAGGCTCCAACAGTTTGTATTCTAAATAATCACTCTATTGTTGCCTTGTTGGTCACTGCACCGTAAAATGTGATGCAAGTACATATGTATGCCAGGTGAGTATGTCCATACATTATACACTGCTCCTAAACGTAATAAAAAAATAAAATCCTCTACATCATAACTTTCTGTACACCATATACGCTGCCGTTAGTTGCCCTGTCTGTTGGTACAACATAATATATATATATAACTCCTAATCGTGATACTGATACATAATATTACATACTGGTCTGTCGCCATGTAGGGTAAACTGATCCTAAATGTTTTTACAGATATCTAAGTGTCATTTTGGTCTGAACGCCCTATACACCGAACCTAAACGTGGTATAACACTGTATAGGTGCCATGCTGGTCTTTACGACTTAAACAATGGAATCAAACGTATTATAACTATTTAGGTACCACGCAGGTCTTACAACTAATATAGGCTACTGTACCTAAACGTGCCACAGCTATAAAGGTGCCATGCTGGTCTTAGCGAATTATATACTAGACCTAAACGTGGGAAATCCCTGCCCTCATCCCGCCAACGGTCGCTCTGCTGCGGCAGCTAGATATGTCAAGGTCATCAACTGGTTTCTAACCGACTTATTCAAATCCACCACCGGGTGGGGTTCGTCACCCGTTTTTATTGTTCAGCTGTGCAATGCAATGTTTCTTTCGACTCAGATGCGCTGGTGCTTGGCGTTGATTGGGCGGCCACAACAGGGATGAGCCTTGAATGAAAAGCTGCGATGTGCCTATCGATACTGTAACACCGATGAAGGCAATGAGAAAAAAAAACCATAAGTTATAAAACATAGATGTTATTGAACCAAAAATTCAATGCTTTATTAAAAAAGACATCGATGATATTTTTAGATAAAATAAACAACTGTAACTGAAGGGCATTTGTAAAAGTGGCAGATGTCAAAAGGGTGCATACAAACGACACCCACATGCACAAACGTACAGTAGCCCCATGGCTTCTTTGGTGCTGACTGACATCTTTGAATCGTTACCAGACCAAATTATGTGTACCTACGCCGGACCAAATGATCTGTAAAAACATGTGTTTAGCAGCTGTCACTTCTGACGGTCAAAATTTAGGTATATACCTAAATAATATATATATATATATACATACATACATAATATGTGGGTGGGTGAGTGAGGCTAATGCTCTCGATCTTGGTCAACCTCATCTTAACTCTGCTTTCCTGGCGTGTGGAGGAATTTATTTCTGAGGTGGGGACACCATTAAGGCGATTTCCATAATCCCCAGATGATAGTATGATACGTGAGAATGATGGTGGAAATCAAAGGGGGCCTACAGTTTAACGTGGGTTCCGAACCACGGTGGGGGCCTTACATTCCACTCATTCACAAAGCGTTAAAGCACACACTTTGCCAGAGGTTAGGAAGGTTATGGTAATAAGATAAAGCTGTGCCAGGACCGGGATTTAAACCCCGTAACCTTAACACAGAAGTTTGACACCTTACCCATAGACCGTCAGGTCCTCATATAAAATATGTATGTGTTAGGAAAAGAAAGTCTCGTAGATTACAGTGGGCAGGACATGCAGCGCGAATGGAAGAATCTAGAATCGTGTTCATGGTATTAACTGTCAAACCCATTGAGAAGAGAACATTGCGAAGATCCAGATGCAAATGGGAGGATAACATTAGAATTGATCTGAAAGGAAAAGGGTATGAGGTGGATTGGATAGAACTAGCTCAAGATAGAGATAGATGGCGTACTTTTGTAAGTGCGATAGTGACCTTTCTAGTTCCAAATGCATTAGAGTAAGTAAATAATTATATGTATACATATGCTATATATATAATATGAATCGGTACCTCGGACATCTACCAATAAACATCAATGACTCAAACATCAAACATAGAAACTTTAACACAAATACAGGCCTAAACCAGCACAAGATGGAAGCCTACTGCCCTATGAACCTAAATGCCCCAAGTTTCAGAGACAATTTGAACCCTTGGTAGCATAAAAATCTGTTCTCGAGTAGCCAACGTGGCTTGACTTATGATAGCTACTAAATAGCCATTGATCTAACACGTCCATCCTATACCGTTACTCTTCTTTATAATAATAGCTTCAAGCTATTTTTATACAAATATTAAGATATTTTAATTATTTTTAATCACATTAGTTAGATACTATTGAGAATATTCAAAATCAAATTCAGAACAAATAATATGCAAATTAACGAAACCTATCTTCTGATTCTTTCGAAATTAACGCTTTTCGTGTATATTTTGAAATTAAGGTGGAATGGCAGGGGACAAGAGAAAAATCCAGTGTTTTTGCAATTTTTATGGCAAAACTTTTTTTTGTCAAAATAAATAAAATATTGCTCCAGTACAAACATAGTTTATAATTTTCTTTACATGGTGATATCAACAGTTGTTGAATATCTGTCATGAGAATGGTGGCATTATCTAACAAACTTTTTAAACGAAAAGAAAAAGTTGTCATTAAATTAAAGAACACCCTTGACATATATTCAAGAAATTTTGAGGTCATCATCTGAAGAAAATTAAAATTCTATGTTTGTACTGAAGCAATATTTTAATTATTTTGTCCAAAAAATGTTTTCCCATAAAATCTGCAAAAATACTGGCCTTTTCTCGCGTCCCCTTCCATATCACCCTGATAAAACATGGTCATATCCAAATGCATCTTATGGCCATAATAAAAATATATATCACCAATTGAACACAATATAACTCCGTAGATTAGTCGATAACGCATTTGGCTTTTAAGCTAAGGATCCCGGACTCAATCCTCTGAATAGCTGAAAAAGTTATCATTAGTAAAATCGGGGTTACCCTTTCGAACCCTTTAAAACAATAATACATTAATGGTCTAGGGACTGAGTATTGTGTTTGCTCTAGAATTAAGTTAATTTATACGAACGGGTATTAAGACGCGGGGCTAAATATTATTATTAAGTTAACTTATAGGTGTGTTGATAGAATTGGTCGGTTCAGCACGTGCAGAACTACCCTTAGCAGATGTGGGGCACTGGGAAAACTTCGTTTTGGGGGGTCCCCAGTTATCTTCCTCGGTCCTTTCCCCCCACCCCAAATAGAACAAAACTTTTTTTAAAATGTTATTACACCTAAACCAATTTTCAAGGTATCAGGGAAATACTCTAAAAGGTAAATACAATTAATAATTAATGCTAGAACCCGTGTTTTAACACATATAAAGGTTGATTTTTCCCCGACCCCATGTTCGATTCCCTTCTCACCGAACTTGATATGTATAAAGGTACAAAGAACAACTCTGCCAAGTTTGAATTAAACCAGTTGATGTGTTCAAAAGTAATATCTACCCAGTAAACCAAATCACATCATTATGTTTTTATTTGTTTTACGCTCTTATAATATTTGATAGGGAGTTTACTTAATACGAGCGTGGAGTTAAAACATTTTCACCTCAACTTGTGTATAGTCTCACATGTTCACAATGATGATCCTCTGAATTGTGGCCTTGTAACCGCTACACGGCGGTGACAGCACACGACCCATCACAATAAGTTTATGAACTGGTACATAGTCATAGCCGGTGTAGTGTTATTTTGGATTCGGCCTCTCAACTGTCTCTTCATTCTCCATATATTTTTGATGTCTGTTGCTGCCATGTTTAAATATGTGTTCCAATTTGCTCTACGTAGTTGGATTACTTTCCTCCTAACCTAAACCTTTAATTAGTTTTACTTTGTTCTGCATTGAGTAGTGCAGTATACCTGCCATTCCAATCTTGCCTGGCGTATTCAATCATTCATAAAGTTCAGATCGGGGTGATCCAGTCTTAAGATTTAAGCTATGCTGCAATGATATCTGCATAGAGGAAGTTTTGTATTCCTCCCGAAGCGTTGTTGAGAAAATTCGCAGCGCCTCATCGAAATTGTATGTTGTTTCATTTTCAAAATTGTCGGGTAGCGTAGTCCAAACGTTTGTCTTATAAATATTCCAATCACCCTGACGCGTTGTTTGTCGTGGTGCCCTGATTTCTAATTACGTGTAAAGGTTGATTTCACAAAATGGGAATTGTGATCCGAATCCATCTCGATCAGCACAGTTAAATTGTCTCCCGTTAATATCAAGTTATTTAATATCAAGTCCATAACGACTTGTCTTCGTATAGGATTTGAGGAGTATAAAATGAGTTCCTCATGTCGCAGCACCACATAGTCGTTTTCATTCGCATGTCATAGAAGAACGCGTCCATTTCGGGTCGTCATTCTGCTATTCGATGCAGTATGTTTGCTATTAGGGTCACTTCCCATGAATAGGTTTTCTCCTTCAGTGAATGCATGATCTTCTTGGGTGATTTATACACTGCCACGAACAGAATGTTTCCTTTATTGGTGTGTAAATATATGGATGCTGCCTATATATTTACACCTATAAAGATTTGTAATAGTGGGGAAGATAGATTTTCACTAGAATGGCTGCCCCCCCCCTCCTTTTCCAGTTTCTTTATCATTCCTATAAATTGTATATCAGAAATGGCTTATCTTCTTGTTTGGTTTCAATTTCGTCTTGTAGATGAGGGTTACTTCAACAAAGAATGTCTTTAACAGGTCTTTAAATTCCTTTGCTTTCTGTAGGTGCCCGTTTGCATCCATAATGAGCACTCTTAATTGATATTTATAGATTTCCAGTTATTAAAAGTCATCTTTACTGGAAAAGTATTCGCTCGCCCCCTCTAGAAGTATCATTAGTTTCTCAGTCTTGTCATGAGTTTGTTTAAATTTATTTAAACATGACCTGAAGTGTGTAAGGAGTTCAAATATGTTGATGTTCTTATATATTTTCAGCAAATCCTTAATATCTGCAGTGGTATAATTAGATTCTTCTGTTGGTTGTTTTATAGTTTGTGGCTGGTTTTGAATTACCGCGCGATAAGGTTTATTTAGATTTGATGCTACAGGAAAAGATCTATTTAAATCTGATGGTACAGTGTTTTATAATCGTGGATATTCCCTGCTCGTCATGAGGAGTGGAGGCTTCGTGAGTAAAGGGTTTCCCCTGTTGCCTATACTTCCCCACCTGCCAATAGAGTCATCGACAAGTAGAGGAAGCTTTGGCTGATTTGTTATGCAAGCTACAGGTTGTTTTCACAGACCCTTATCCTCGTTGCATGAGATTTATTGCATGACTTGGTACCTTTAAATTAGATGTACAAAATACATGGTTATCGTTGTCTATTGCCTGACTCAGATTATCCACCTTGACAGGAACGCCAAGCTAGGTCACCTTAGAAAGGGCTGATTTGTTTTGTAATTTACAGGCAGCAGTCGCTAGCCTTTATCCTCATGGAATGATGGTGAAAAGAGTGGGTGAATTTACCGTGCTACCGTTTTACCTTGTTACCGTATTACCGTGTTACTGTTTACCTTCCTACTCTAGTCTTGGTTGTTTGTATGTCCTTTCTTCTTGCGGGTCGTAGTTCCCTAATAATCTTATAATGGAATTCTCATGATTTGCTGCTTGTTCATAAAACTTTTTTTTTCCTGGAAGAGCTCGGTGAATGTCTTGTTTTGGGCAATGGCGTGTTGATGCTCAGTCCTTGTCCGTATGTCTACACCAGTTATTGTCCTGAGTATCTGGTTTTGGATTGTCTGGAGTTTGTTGAGATGAGTCTTGGCTGCATAAGCCCCATCCTACACAGCCGTAGAGTATGATTGGCTGTATTACACATTTGAAACTAGTAAGTTTTGTTTGTTGACTTAGTTGGATTCCTTTAAGCTATGGGTAAAGTTGGATGAATACCACCTTAGCTTTCTCGATGGTTTCAGTGATATGTTTTGCCCATGTTAACTTCTTGTCTATGCGTATTCCTAAGTATTTAGTGTCAGTTTTGAATGGTATTTCTTCCTCATATATTGTAAAGTTGTCCGGTGGTATCTCTCTTCTTCTGGATACGACTAGTGCAGTAGATTTGGTTGCGTTTACTCTGATTTTCCATTTAGACAGTCAGGATTCAAATGTCTTTAGGTATCATTGGATTGCTAATGACGCGTAGTAAATGTTCCTTTCCCTGATATAGATCAAGGTATCGTCATCAAAAAGTCTTATCGTCATTTTAGGCTTGGTCGGGACGTCTGCCACGTAGATGTTATATAGGAAGGGAGGCAGCACCTACCCCTGATGTACTCCCGCCTCTGCTTGTACTTTTCCCGACAGTGTGCCCTCTACAGAGACTTGGAATTGTGTATCGTCTAGGTAGCTGTAGATTAGTTGAATAACACCTCGTGGGAAGTTGAAGCTTTTCATTTTTTGAATGAGGCCGAGATGCCACACCTTGTCAAACGCTTTTTCTACATCAAGAAATATGGTTATTAGATATTCTTGCTTGTTGAAACTATCTGTGGCGTTCTCTATGAAGTTTAGTAGTGGGTGAATGGTTGAGTGGTGCCTTTTGAAGCCAAATTGAAGGTCCGGTATTATCTTGTATTCTTCTGAGTGTCATTTTAGTCTTTTTAGGATCAGTGTTTCAAATAATTTGCTTGTTGTGTTTAGTAAATTTATAGGACGCCTATTTTGGGGAAATATGCCGTTTTTGACTGGCTTTGGTATGGTTACCACCTTGGCCTCTTTCCAGATATTTGGGAAATAGGCAATTCTGAGGGCTGCATTGAATATCTGTGTAAGGTATGTTTTTTATCATCTCGTTTTTAATTCTGTCTAGTCCTGTTGCCTTGTTCTGTTTAAGATGTTTGATAGTGGTTTGGAGTTCCTGTTCTGTGATGGGGGCTGGTGTCTCTGTTATGGGTCTTTGGATGAAGTCGTTAACTGATCTGGTGACGTCTCTGTTGAAGTTTTAGTCTTGTATTAGATTAGGTTTAAGTTGATCTTCTAATGTTAGAGTTATTGCTTTAGCTTTGTCCACACTGGTGAAGGCCATCTCCTGTTGCCCGTGGATGGCCGGCGTGTTTGATCCTTTCGAAGTCTCTTTGAGTACTTTGGTTAAGGTCCAGGTTTCCTGCAGGCTGATGGCTGTGTCAGAAACGAATGTATTAAAGTTGGTTTTCCTGATTTTACTGAAGGTTCTTTTTACCATTGCCTTGAGTCTATTGTATCTGATGCGTTCTTTAGAAGTTCTTAATCTCTGCCAATCCCTATGGGCCTCCCTTATTTAGGGCTAGCAAATAGATTAATTCCGGATGGTTGATTCTGAAGTCATGGTGTTTATGTGATATCGAAGTGTTAAGCTTGTAAGTTTCTTGCAGTGTTGTTGTAAAAAGGTCTATGGCTGCTTCGATTTCTTGCTCAGTATGTATGTCTAGGTTCCTTGGTAGGGCTTATTGTAGGTCCGATTTATATTTCTTACAGTCGGTCGTGCTTATTGTTGGTTTGCGCCAGTTGGTTTGGTGCTTTAGATTGACTTCCTATTCGCATAGTAGTGGGTTATGGTCTGAATCAAGCTCTTGAAGTACTGTTAGGGTTGTATTTATATTCATATTCCACCTTTTCATTTTTTAATACTCTCATTAAGCTTGTCCCTTACATAAATTATTACTGTTAGGGTGTTTGGCATTATTTTTAGGTTGGTTAGAATTATGTCTAATATGTCCGGTCTATGGAGATAGTTTACGGGATTGTAGGTGGGTGTATCTGGCGCTAGTATGTTGTAGTCTGTTTCGTTCAAGTGCTCCTCCAGTATACATCCGTTCCTGTTTGTCATCCGACTGTTCTATAGTGTATTTTTACTATTTAAATCGCCACCTATGAAACAGTTGTTGGATGACGTAACATTATCTAAGTCTTGTTTTAGAAGAGTTTTGGACGGCGGGTTGTAAGCCGCCACAAAGTTAATATGACCAGTTTCGGTGTTGATTGTTATTGCTGTAGCCTCTAGGTTTTCTGCGACGTAGATGTTTGCCCTGTAGTGCGGTAGAAGGTCTTTTATAAGGACAGCTGTACAACCTCCCCTTCCGTGTTCCCTGTCCGTTCTATATATAGTGTATCATGAGATGTTAAGCAGATTGTTTGTCTTTAAGTGCGTTTCGCATACGAGTGCCAGCTCAATTCTTAGCTTAGTTCTTAGTAGTTCTTCAAATTCGTGTTTCTCTTGTAGAATTCCGTTGACATTCCATATACGGATTCTGAGTTGATTTTTGTCTATAGTTTGTGCTTTAATCGTCATGTTAATATTTTTTTAAAGTCAAAAGGGGTCAATTGTTCTTGTTCCTTCGGTTGTTGTGAGTCGTTCCATCTGCTAAATAGGGTGTCTCTGTATGATTGTGATGACGTGCTAGAGTTGGTTGGTGGCATAGTTTTTCTTGGTAGTGGAGGGAAATAGTTTTTTTTATGTCATCTTTTGTGTGAAGGTAGATGGTTTTTTTGCTGTATTTGGTCGATTTTTTTCTCTATCATTTTTAGGTATTCGGGACATTTGGAATAGTTTGCGATGTGGTTTCCTTCACAATTCACACACTTAGCAGGAGTTGTGGCGTCTTTCTTTAAGCAATCCGAGGTCAAATGCGGCGTCAGGCATTTGACGCATCTAGGATTGTTGGCACAGTTGTTTTTGGAATGCCCGAATTTTTGACATCTATGAAATTTCAAAATGTAATTTTGTGATTGTACGTAATGTTCTATTTTGACTCTGGTGTTATTAATGTAGTTTTCCTGAATGAGTTTGTAGTTTTCGTCAGTTCTTGCGAGAGTGCTAATGAAGAATGGTAATAGTTTGATGTTATCTTGCATGTTATTTTCTGTCTACGTTCTTGATGTGAATTGTCTAACGTCTAATGCTTTAGCTCCTCTTTGATTTCATCAGTGGCCATGTTGGGTGGGAGCCCCTTGATGAGAATTTTTAGGGGCTTGTCTCTCCGGAGCGCAAATGTATAATATTCTTGTCCGGCTTGTTTGAGAAAGGGTTGGAGAGCTTTGAAGTCCTCGAGGGTTGAAGTATGTATTTTGAGTCCATCTTTTATGTAAAATATCTTGAAAGTTTCCGTCATGTTTGTGTAGCGAGCGAGACCATGCTCGAGCCAGCCCTGAAAAATGACCAGGCTTGGGCCACCCCTCATAGCAAGGGGGTGGGGGACATTTCAACGGGCTGAGTGTAGGGCTAAGCCAGACAGGTGCGACAAGAGACCGTCGAGCAACGGGGCTGAGAGTGTCAACACTAGAGTGTGTGTTTTCGCATTGTAATGGACGTGTGCGACGGACTCAAGACTTGTGTATTTAATAGACGTATTAATAAGTAATCATTCTTTGCAATGTTGTAGTTCAGAAAAAAGAGTAGAAAATAAGAACCGTAACATTTGTCTTCATTGTCTTTGATATTTTTGAATAGTTTGTCGTCCCTGCTACGACTATAGGTGGTATTTTTGGTTATGATTTTTAGATTCGGGGCTGTCTTCTCTAGCGCTTTCATCTGATACTTCTACGGTTTCCATAGGTTCTTCTCGAATTGTCAATGTCTCGTATTGGTTGGTCACTTCAATTGCTTTTGGAGGCTTGTCTTCTTTCGCTTTGAATAGTAACTTCCTCTTTAGGATAGCTGCTTCGGTGAATTCATTGTCCTCCGTTTCATCGTCAGTCAGTTCCACATTAACGTCCTCTTCCTCGAGATTTCTAGACCAGTCCTGGGTTTGATGTCTCTTCTGATGCACGCGTACGTGTTTAGTAAACTTGTCCATTTTTATATTGTTGATGGCCCTAAAAAGGTCCGACAACGGTTTAGTCAGTTTTTGTTGTTTTATGTAGGTTTTAGGTTTGTCACTTGTCTTACTAGATTGTAGTTTGTCTGTGGTATGACCACTTAGTAGAATGCTCACCTTTCAGCCGATTTCCACCGAGAATGGAAGTATATTTCCAGAGCTTAAACTTGTGAAAAATGACTCAACAATTCACTGACCCGTACTAAACCTCGTTGATCGATGCGTTCCGTTCAGTGTCACTGAGTCAACTGCCCGTCCGTCCGTGAATAACAAGTGTAGTGTGTCACTCAACTATATGTAACCTACTCGTACTGTTGCTATGGTGCAGTGGTGCGCTCTTATAGCAGGTGGTAAAACTACCGCTTGGAGGTTTATATAGTTGAATGACAGTTCAAATCCCTGCAAAGCTGTCAGTGTTATTTAAAAGTTGTACTTGTAGAGTAGGCCTATAAACATTAATTTAATGATGCTTCACCTAGTTTAAGTTATATTCAATATAACTATCTTACTTTAAGTGAGTGGTTCACAAACTGATGGGGGTGAGCCGTGTTCAAGAGCGTGAGATGATGGCGGGAGCTAGGGGGGCTGGAAGAGGGACCAACACGTGTATTTAACTCTAGTACAATCACTGGCTCCCGAACAAAACCAAGAAAGAACCAACATTTTGTGCTGAATTCACAGATTCTGAAGGATTTGTTCGTCGTGGCTATGAGGGAAGAAATCATCGAGTGAATTCACTCCCGAGGTCGAGTGGTTAAGGTGCTGACCTCTAATGAGTACTGTACACCTTGTATTTAGTATTCTACGCACATCATACTTTTACGATACCAGTTATTAACTGCGTAAACCTTTAGCTTTTTTTTTGTAGAGGAAACAGTCACAAGTATTTGTGTTTCGCTAGATTTATAAGGTTAAGGCTGAGTTTATATTCTTGCATAAGGCATAACAAATATTATTTAGTGCATAGCATTCAATGCACATTTATTAAGAAAAATACAATGGTTTATAATGAAACATAATATTTAAAGTATTACCAAAATCGATTTATTAATAGATAATGGCCTAACCTCTTTGCACTAATAGATAAGGTCTTTAATCCACTACATTAAAGGGTTTACTCGAAAAATGTAGCTAAAACATATTTTGCCTGTACTATTAAATTAAATTTGATTTTTATTTGGTTCTGATTTTATCATTGTCTCTTGTCAACATTGCTGGTCTTGGTGTAAAGTACTCGTCTCCGGAGCCGGTGATCGTGGGTTTAAGCCCAGCCGGGTTCAACGGAATTTTCACGAGCAATAAATATCTATTGCACAACTTCTTCAGGGGGGATGTAAAGCTGTCATTCCCATGTCAGCTGTGGCACGCGAAAGAAATCCGGAAGGTATGGGACAATACCTTTCCCAGAAAAAATGAGTAGGTCCTTTTACTCTCACTCATAGACATTCTGTTGCGCTGATATATACAGTCGGTCTAGAAAGTGCACGTTAAATACCTCAAATAACTGAAAATGAAATGAGCAACAGCATCAAACTTGTAATACTTCTCCTTTATTTTCAATCATATATAAAAATATAGTCGTTTGCGTTCAAACAAAGAAAATTCGTTAATAACAAACAAATCACAAAGCATTTCAAACATGAACACAGGAGATAAGTTTCATCTCAGTGTATACTGACGTTTAATTTGCTAATCCTTTCCTTGCATTCTTATTTGCTGATACGTCTCAACAACCACTTTTACTACTACTACTACTAAACACCTAGCATATCCTAACCCATTAAATCAACTTCATGTCTTGTTGACTATTCACTGTGTGTCGATTATAAACCCTAAGTTTGAAATTAATGTATTTAACTTCTAGCGCACTATGTGCTATTCACTATTCCCTATTATTTATGCGTCTTGCATGAAAATAAACCGAGTATAAAATAAGTATTAAAACCAAACTTTGGTACACCCATACACAACTTCAGTTTGTATATTTTTGTCGTCTTCTTCTAGACTTGAAAGTGTCCAAAACTATTATTATTATTATTATTATTATTAGCACCGCGTCTTACTAACCGTTCGGGTTATACGTACTTACGCTAATGTGTAATGGTAGGGTGATCGTGAGATGAAATGAAGGACCTACAGTTTAACGTGGAATCCGAACCACGGTGGAGGCCTGGCATTCCTCACATTCACAAGTTGTGATTAATACACGTCTTGTCAGAGATGAAGGAAGGGTTTGGTAATCAGATAAATCTGTGCCGGGACCGAGGATTGAACCCCCAAAACTAATAAAATGAACAATTTCAGCCAAATAGTAAAGGTTCATTTTTGAACCACGTCTTAGTACCTTTTCGGTTTATTCGCATATTTACGCTGATCGCGGGAAGAAGGTATCATGAAAAGAAAACATACCCACATTTGCGTGGAAGGAGAGTGGGTAACCATTTAACAAAAACTACCTTTAGTAGACCCAGCATGGATTCGAGCTCTGACATCTCCATCACTGGTAGTCCAGTTTATTGTGATAGTGTAACCAACCACTGATGCAAGACAAAGATATCTTATGATTATATTAATAACATGGTTTACCATATTTTTACACTTTCTTAATTTCAGTGACATTTATAAAAAACAGTTAATTAGAAACACATAAATGCTTTAGTGGCCGCATGGTTTAGGGCGTCACTATCTCAATAGACTAGACTTCCGATGAGAGGGAGATGGGGATTCGTATCCCAATCGGGTGTACTGAGAGTGGTTCACCTAAATGGTTTTCCATCTCCACACAAATGAGGGTACACTTCCTTTAAATTCAACATTTCTCATTTCTAGCTTACTAAAGTAATTAATACACATGCGTATAACCTGAAAAAGTAGTAAGTCACTAAGCTGAGAATAAATAGAAAATAAGACACATTGTAAAAGTTGGGGAACCTTTGGTCTAAGTAAATGATGAATAAGTACAAGTGCTAAGAGAAGAAGGACTGGGAAATCAACACTTTACTCAAACTCACGAGACTGGAATATAGTCAACACTTTATTCTAACTCACGAGACTGGAATATAATCAACACTTTACTCTAACTCACTAGGCTGGAATATAGTCAACACTTTATTCTAACTCACGAGACTGGAATATAGTCAACACTTTATTCTAACTCACTAGACTGGAATTTAGTCAACACTTTACTCTAACTCACGAGACTGGAATATAGTCAACACCTAACTCTAACTCATTAGACTGGAATATAATCAACAATTTAATCTAACTCACGAGACTGGAATATAGTCAACACCTAACTCTAACTCATTAGATGGGAATCTAATAAACACCTAACTCTAACTCATGAGACGGGAATCTAATCAACACTTTAATCTAACTCATGAGACTGGAATTTAGTCAACACTTTAATATAACTCACGAGAGTGGAATATAATCAACATTTTACTCTTATTCATGAGACTGGAATCTAATCAACACCTAACTCTAACTCACGAGAGTGGAATATAATCAACACTTGATGCTGGGATCACGATAAAATTAATTTTAACTTAACGTAGCGTTCACTTAAGGTAACTTGAGAAAACAGATGTGCGATCATGATTCACGTAACTTAACGTAACAACGCGAGCCAAACATCTGCACTATAGAGTATGTATTTTGATCTGTGATTTGTACTATTTGTAAAGTGTATGTGAATGTTTACTGTTTTATATCGATAAATTAAATATGTATGATTAAATTATTTTGATAAATTTATCTCTCCTATTTTAGTTTAGCTATTTTATTTCAATGTACAATTACTAGAACTGAAGTTAAAGAGTAAACCTTGGTCATAAAACCAACAAATTAATTACTAAATAGATTTGTAGGCGTCACTCCCATAATTATTGGCTGGCTAGATCACATGGTACCCTTCATGTAGCGTTCATTTAACGTGAAGGACCTCCCTGACTATCTATTAAGTTAAGTTAACTTCATCGTGATCACTTCCATTTAAAAGCACGAGGAGAACCTTTACGTTAAGTTACGTTAAGTTAACCTTAAGTGAACATTAAGTTGATCACGATCCCAGCATTACTCTAACTCACGAGAATGGAATCTATCCAGCCCATTGCATATTTTTACTGTGTTGGTTAATGTATTTAATTATAAACTATCAAAATAATTTATAAGTTAATTTAATATGGTATAAAGTATAAAGTAATATTATGATGGCGAAGACCAATTTCTGACTGCTCAAGTCTAAATAATTTGCTTCCTATTGTGGCCACAGTATTTTGTCTCTATTGGCAAAAATTATTATTCACGTGCCAAATATAGCTGATTATCTGTATACATTTCTCCAATTAGATACTGAATGGTATAAAAACAGTTTCTAGGGACATAAACCAGGGCTGAGAGCACTAGGGTAGTTTAGGAGGGACATAAGCTAAGGACAAGGGCATTAGGGTAGTATTGTAGGGCCAAAGGCATAAGGATAGATTTAGAAGGACATCAGTCATAGTTAATAACTTCGGGGTAGTTTTGAAGAGACATAAGCCAAGGAAAGATCACCAGGGTAGTTTTAGAGAGAAATATGTTAGGGCCAAGTGAATTAGGGTAGTTTTGGATTTGTTTTATTCCTTCTTTGCAAACTTCAAACAATTTTATAAGTATGTCTTTTTCACGAGCGCTTACTACAATAAATAGGCGGATATGTGAACTAAACGTTATGTTTGTATTGTGATCGCTATATGGGTGCTTCAAGGCACTAACAGTACCACTTATACTATTTTTTAAATAACGGCGAGTAAGGTATAATTTAGAGAGAATTTACCTACAATTGCTTAGAGGGTGAGTGAAAAACCACTCATAAAAACATCCTCACTACACCCAGCCAGGATTCGAACTTTGACCTCACTGTTTACAATCTATATTAGGTCGAGCCGAATGTTTATTACACGCACCAGCCGATGTGGGTCAAACTTAAACTTATTATCATATCCAACTAATTTCATATTTCCAGCGCATGGTTGTCGTTACCTGGAAGAAGACCCAAAATCCAGCCTCCATGGCACTCCGGAGCATGGCCTCAGCCCTGGGACCTTGCCCCTGTCCAAGGGATATCACCAACATCTTCTTATTGAACCTCATCTGAAACAACAAAAGGTAGTCTATTAGATATAATCATTCTTGTTAAGGGAGCTACAGAGTAGAGCATTAGTTCACAAGTTGGTTGATATTTTTCAACAAAATATAGGCAAAAATTATCAGCAGGTTTCTGATCCGGTAAAAATTTTAAATTTTAAAGTAAAAAAATATTCAGCGACACTTCATGCGAAAGTTTGTACGTCTGAGATTAAAGAAAAAGGTTATACATCTAGAACTAGCCTCCCTAGATCAAATAGTCATGTTTTGATGGGGTCACAACAGAACATATTAAGAATCAAATAGCCAAAGCTATTATTTATGCTTTTAGTGAGGATTACTCCATCTATATATCATATTCTGAAAATTGGAAAGTGACACCAGGACACGGGAATCGAATCCTGGACCTTTGACTTAGTACGCCAATGCTATACCTGGATAGCTAAATGGTAGAGAATTGGCGTACTGAGCCAAGGGTCTCGGGTTCGATTCCCGTGTCCAGGTGTAATTTTTCAAATTTCAGAACAGAACATATTAAGATAACGTGGAATTGTTTTATAGGGTTTTATGTAAGCTAACACATTCAAAAACACTTTAATTTTAGGTTTTTAACTCATCAGAACTTTTGTCTATATTTTGGGAAAACAATATTAAAAAAATTCAAAACTATTGATAAATAATAATGGGTTATTTTTAAATGTCTGCAAAACTTCTCAGTGCTCTCTCTTGTTGCACCCCTAAGGTGGGGAAAAGGGACGCGAGGAAAAGCTTCACATGGTGGTGACCTCGACAATCATTGAATTTCCATCAAAGGTGTTCTGGAATCTAATGACAACTTTTTCTCTCCATTTAAAAAGTTTATTGGATAATTCCACCATTCTTAGACAGATAACCAGGAACAGCTGTTGATATCAACATGTGAAGAAAATTAAACCTAATATATGTCTGTACTGGAGCAATATTTTATTTATTTGGTCAGCAAAAATGTTGTTATAAGAACTGCAAAAACATTGATCTTTTCTCGCGTATCCTTGCATCCCACCTTAAGGGCCAGCCGCTCTTAGGGGTGTGCAAACAATGCGGCCTTAATTTGGGGGGAGAACCTTGTTCTTGATTAGGTGACAAAGGGTAAAAACAATTTGTGGTGTGAGATTTTTTGTTGCACGCTCTTATAGTAGGCTCCTTGTATAAGAGATCTAGCAACTTTTGACAGAAAGTAAATACCGATAAAAACATAATCACGTGGTTTGATTTATTGAATGAATAAAGCGATTTGAATTGGATTGTCTGTGGGTGATATTATCTCACAATAGCTTTTGAACGCATTGACCAATTTAATTCAAACTTGGCACGGTTGTTCTTTTAACCTTTATACAGATTAAGTTCGTTTAAGAAGATAATTTAAAGAAGGATTAGGGAAAACAACCCTTAAAACTATATTTATAAAAACAAGGCTATAGTATTAATGACTAAATGTAGGAAACTTACCTATCCGTGCGTATACTGACACCTAATCCGGCTGAAAATTAGCGTATAGGGATGGTCAAGATACTGTAATAACACTAAACAAAGAATATTTTGAAAAATATGATTATTTTGGCAGAGTAGGGTGGTGAGGAAGATAAATGGGGGCCTCAACATTGAAGTTTTCCCAGGGCTTCACGTTTGCTAAGGGCGGACTTGGTAGCACCCTTAAAACATCTACTAGAAAACAAACATGTCAGACCTTCGAGCTAATCTCTCTGGGGAGAGATCTCCCCGTCATAAGTCCAGTCTAACATGAGAGGGACGCCTTATACCATACGGCCACTGAAGCGGGTGAAGTGCCAATTACACTACAGTTTGTTACACCTTGCTAGCTAACTAGGATACCCACACAATAACTAAGTTATAGTGGTATTTAGTTATTGTAACAAAGCCCAAATTTAACTATAGTGTTGTAGGTGACCCGACGGTCTAGGGGTATGGTGTCAGACTTCTGTGCTGGTGGCCGGGGTTCAATCCCGGCATACATTTATCTGATTACCAAACCCTTCCTTCACCTCTGACAATACATCTTGTGAATGTGGGGAATGCCAGGCCTCCACCGTGGTTCGGATTCCACGTTAAACTGTAGGTCCTCCATTTCATCTCACAATCACCCTACCATAACACATTAGCGTAAGTGCGTATAACCCGAACGGGTAGTAAGACGCGGTGCTAATAATAATAATAACTATAGTGTTGTTACACACAGTAATTATCATAGAGCGATCTTTAGTTCACGTTTAAAAACATCAGTTATAGTATAACTCACCTTGTCAGTGAACTAGGGTCCCTACAGAGTAATTATCATAGAGCGATCTTTGGTTCACGTTTAAAAACATCAGTTATAGTATAACTCACCTTGTCAGTGAACTAAGGTCCCTACAGAGTAATTATCAAAGAGCGATCTTTAGTTCATGTTTAAAAACATCAGTTACAGTATAACTCACCTTGTCAGTGAACTAGGGTCCCTACAGAGTAATTATCAAAGAGTGATCTTTGGTTCACGTTTAAAAACATCAGTTACAGTATAACTCATCTTGTCAGTGAACTAGGGTCCCTACAGAGTAATTATCAAAGAGCGATCTTTGGTTCATGTTTAAAAACATCAGTTACAGTATAACTCATCTTGTCAGTGAACTAGGGTCCCTACAGAGTAATTATCAAAGAGCGATCTTTGGTTCATGTTTAAAAACATCAGTTACAGTATAACTCATCTTGTCAGTGAACTAGGGTCCCTACAGAGTAATTATCAAAGAGCGATCTTTAGTTCATGTTTAAAAACATCAGTTACAGTATAACTCACCTTGTCAGTGAACTAGGGTCCCTACAGAGTAATTATCATAGAGTGATCTTTGGTTCACGTTTAAAAACATCAGTTACAGTATAACTCACCTTGTCAGTGAACTAGGGTCCCTACAGAGTAATTATCATAGAGTGATCTTTAGTTCACGTTTAAAAAACATCAGTTACAGTGTAACTCACCTTGTCAGCGAACTTATAGAGGTCAGCGGCAGGGTCTGTGCCCGTAGACAGCACAAATATGAGTGGTGTGGTTGGACTGGAATCCTGGAAGATGGCGGACAGGTCCGTGGTCTGAGGTTCGATGAACCTCTGTCCCAGATGCTTGGTAATAAAGTCCTGCATGGCGTTTGTCAGCTTGTCTGGTCGCAGACACTTGAGGATTATCATGTGTTGAAAGTCGCTGAACTTTTCGTCCCATGGCGAGGGGAGAGCTTCCCTATAAGTTCGACATTGGTCCATATGATCTTGATTCACTTGATACGAACACAGGTGAGAGGGAACACTCAACATTCACTCAGGTGTTGGATGTAAGGGAGTCCTCAGAGTAATTGTTTTCAAATATAGGAGGGGGCAGGGAAATAATGAAAGGTACGCATACAAGAATGAACAAAGCATTACTTTCACACATACGCCTCAACAAGCGTCCTCACCCTTCTATACCAGTGGTTCTCAAACTTTTTGCATTCGTGAAACATTTTTGAATAATATAATTTTCGGGGGCATACTTGAAAAAATTAAGGAACAAAAACTGCTTGTAAAAATAAGAAGTTTTGATGGTTAAAAAAATGCAAATTTATTATTACAATTTAGCTAAGAAATTAAAGACTTTATATTATTAATATTTTTTACACTCTTGAATGAAAAAATTAAATTATAAATGCTTTTTACATCAAACTGTAAATATGAATTAATCAATTGGTATTTTAATGTGAAACTCAAACATATTTTATGTTATTTTTTAAGTTATTTCAGTAATATTAGGGTTTATAATCGCTAAAGTGACAATCATTTTATGTTTGAGCTCCAAAGCTTTCCCAAATTTTTTACATTTATTTGATGTCTTAATTTGCAGAGATATGATTTTTCCATAGTGATCAAAATTTGACGGCACGCCATTAAAGGATTCTCGACCCACCAATGTGCCGCGAGGGACAGTTTAAGAAACAATGTTATACGAGGGGGTACCAAAAAATTTCCACACTGGTGCTGCCATCTAGACATCAGTTGTAGTAGTGCTATGCAACTAGACGATAGCACTAGCATGTATTAGGAGTTGAGAGTCAGTGTACCAAGTTTCACATCTGGGTGGTCGTGCTGATTTTTCACGTTAGTTTTTTTGGAGTCCTGTACGTGGCCTGTAGCAATTTTCACGATGAATCCGAAAAAAGAACAGAGCGTTTACGTCCAATTTTGTGCGAATCTCGGGAAAAGTGCGACGGGGGCTCTAAAATTGGTTCATAAAGGGTTCGGGGAAGAAAGCATGGGCCGTATACAAGTGTTTCAATGGCATGCCCAGTTCAAGGCCATTCGAGCATCCGTTGAGGACGACGAACACACAGTGAGGTCCAGCAGCTGCACAAAATCCGCCATGGCTGCCATACTTCAACAGATCATTCGTCAGAATAGACGACGGACCATTCAAGACTTTGCTGAGGAGATTGGAATTAGTTCAACCAATTGTGACTTCTGAGTTGGGCATGCAGCGTTTTGCCACCCGATTTGTGCCCAGGATCGTGACAGCTGACCAGAAGCAGTAGTGCGTCGACGTCTGCAATGATCTTCATCAGGTTGCACCCAACGATGCAACCTTCTTGTCCAGTGTTATAACTAGTGATTAGAGCTGGGTTTACGGTTATGACCCTGAGACCAAGCAACCCAACCTCATCAAAACCAAAAAAGGCCAGACAGGGGAGGGGACTACTTTGAGGGTGATGGTGGCTACTAGGCCCTATGGTAAGTTTTACGAGTTTTATAGCATCAGTCCGGAAAATTTCTGATACCACCTCGTATACCTAACACACGCTCGCAAACACGCACAAACTCGTGCACCAACACGCAAGTCTGTGCACCCAAACACATACAACTCCGCAAGCCCACGTTCGGAAATTAATATTTTCTAGCTTACTAAGATAAGGGTTCAGAATTCGATTTCCATCATGGCTGAACAATTTCTTATTGGTGAAATATGTGTTTCCCTTTCACAGTGATCAATTAATCGCTGGGTGCTGGGTGTTTTGTCTGTTCTAGATTTAACTTATAAAGCTAGTTTTTAAGTAGTGTGCTGATACAACAGCCGGTTTAGAACTTGCACGTTAAATACCTGAAATAAAGAAAAACAATTCTTTTCGCAAATCCGGCTTTTGGTATCTAGTAGGTTAAGGCGCTATGGTGGGGGAAGCTGCATTTAGAGCCTATTGCACATTGGCCAAAACATACAGCCATCAAATTTAAATTTGTAGCTTTCTATGATTACTTTTTGTGAGTATTTCAAACAACTTACTTGTGTGGTTCTAACGAATCGAACAGTTGCTGGTATTGGTTAATTTGTTCGGGAATGGCTTCCGCCCACTCCTTGAAGACTGGCAATATTTCCAAAATTTGAATTTCTTTCCAAGCTCTCGCTGAAAGCCATAGGGCATCTGGTTTGGGTTTCTCCTGAAATTTAAGATCCACAATAGTATAAATAGAGTTGTTTAATGCTATATTACTTAGTAAGAATACTTAAATTGTTGTAACTATTTGATGTAAAATACTTAACTTTTAATCTATTTAAGGAATATTAATTTCGGTGAAACATACGATTACATTTTGTCCAACCCTCGTAAAATTGATCCTTGAAATTCTCTCATGCATCTTTCATAAGAAAAAACAAATCAAATAATAAAAAGTAATTTTGGTGGTACCATAATGCAATAGAAAAAGGTCCTATTCTAATACAGGGTAACACATATATGATATATTTCCTTATTCAACATCATGAATCACCCGCCTCGGTGGCGTAGTTGGCTAACGCGCTAGTCGTGTTGAGCTCGACCGTGGAGGACGGGGGATTCGAGTTTCGAATCTCGGTCGGGTGAACTGGGGGTGATTTTTCCTAAATGATTTTCCACTCTCCCTTCACGCAAATGCGGGTTCCCTTCCTCTAATTCAACCTTCCCAATTCCCAATCCATTAGCATAATTAGTACTTAAAGCGTATAACCCGAACAGGTAGTAAGACGCGGGGCTAAATAATAATAGTAACATCATGAAACAAAAACTGATTATAATTGACTGATCGTTTTACAGTGCTCACATCATTTAACTAATTATCATATTAATAATAACTATATTGGCTATAAAGTTTGTTCTTTTAACTTAATTATTACTTAAACTTAATTTTACTTTGTATTTTCAATTAAATTAAGGTAATCCTAATAAAATTATATATTTTACTGCGAGAATTATTACTATAATATTATATCTTTACTTATCCTTTGCTTTGATTGTAGTGACTAAAGTTACTAATGCAAAATAAGATCTAGCTTTATTATATTTAAAATAATGCATCCAAAATTTGGGAATCTAAGTCAAAATAATTGACAATTTATATACCCTATTTTCACGATGGTAATTGTTTTTGTAGCTTAAGTAAATTGGATTTTTTAAAACTAAACTATACACACTTAAATCCTCATTATTTCAAGAAAAATATTTGAATAATGTTTTCTAAATGTTTCTTAATGTAAAACTATATCCCTATTCGTAACAAAATGTAGGGCATCACCAACGAGAATCATATTTATATCAAGTTTAGTCGGTTATAGTAAAATATTGTTATTTTATATCAAAGTTATAACACCCTGAACTTTAAACCTACAGTACTTACTCTTGAAGGGAGTTGCGATACAGTGTATTGCAGTTAAGTAACACATTTTTTTCTAACCAGAAAGACTGAACTTTTTTTTATAGCACCGCGTCTTAGTACCCGTTCGGGCTATACGTTTATGTACTAATTAAGCTAATGGTTTGTTTACACCGAGGGCAAACTTTCAATAACTGTTGTCAGATGTTAGCTATCTCGATGAGGGTAAAAGAGGATAATACGTTAGAAAGCGACAAGTCCTAATTCTAAGATGACTCTTGGGCAGTGGATGCACTAAGTGTATGACTACTCCAGTATCGGGGGGTTCGTTGGAGGTGTACACATCATTATCAACTGTTCATACATTAATTAAACACACGTCTATTTTATTGCGTGTATCACCTCCCTTTACTAGCCTCTCTCAGGAAATGTCGCCATATTAGTAGTATACAGGACTCCACTGTGGTAAAATGATCACATTGTTCTCTCGGGATATTGAGCCAGGTTTTTAGCACCACGTCTTACTACCTGTTCAGGCTGTACGCATATGCAATAATTATGCTAGTGAGTTAGAGATGAGAAAGGTCAAATTTAATTATGTGTGCCTAAATTTGAGTGGAAGAAGAATGAAAAACCATTTACGGAAAAAAACCATATTCAGTAAACCCAACCAGAATTCGAACCCCGATCTCTCTGTCATCAGCAATATAGGCTAACACTAGAGTTACTCCCTAGAGCATGCGGCCACCAGTCCAGTTGAAACCATTGTTGGACATGAGAGTGATACCTGCGGAGGCGCTCCTCCTGCTAGAAACACGTGATACTCATGACCGTCGATCCTCCCCTCGTCCATCAGTATCCTCACGCACAGCAGGAAGGCGAAGTGGAGCTTGTGCTTTTCGAACAAGCTGCGGCAAACGTTCGAGAAAAGGCTGAATGTGAAGTGGTTGTTGATGCTCAACACTCGACTGTCGATATCTCCTACACGGGGCAGAACAACACATTACTAGATTATTGGGGATTGCCTAATAGTTATATCTTTATAGAAGAGGCTCAGGGACTTAGTAGTTTATTCCTAAGAAGACTGAAAACCTTGTAACGCCACTCAACATAAAACTTTGGCTAAAACTTATGAAACCGAGAATTTGATTTGAACATGTCTGATAATATGGCCACACACAATAATTATTGTAACCTTCTTTTTGGATTTTTTTAATTTTTAATTTTACATGCTTGAAATGTTAGATGACCAAAGTACAACTATAGTACACAATTTTATAACTAGGAATATACATATATAGTGGTAGTGCTTGTTTATGGATGATGAACCCTAGATAGTCTACTATAATCTGCTTTATCTTGATTAACATCTAAAGTTAAAACATGTATGCTTATAAATTTTAATATTTATTGACATGAACATCATAATATAATATAATATTGAATTTGGGTAGATAGATATTTATTAATTGGTTCGAAGCCCATACACAATTATTTAATACCTTCGTCCGATTCTTCTGAATTCAAATCTGTGTATCATAAATTGATGGTAAACCACAAAAAGCTATAATGTGAGTACAGCTTGGTCGTCTCTAAACGTGCTTTGATATCAGAAAAATACATCAGCAATAAACTGGATCACAGAAAAAATAAATAAAAAATTGACTCACACGTCTCAAGAAAGTCTTTATTATTATATCATTTATTTTTATGTATAATTTGTTATTCTATCAAGAAAAAATATAGTCAATTATCTAAAACATGCCAAATTATATATTTTTCTAGAATGTATTTCGCAAAACTAGAACTATTCTCATGTAGACACACTAAAATCTCTATATATTTGTAAAGTAACTATGAACAAAAAAAAAGTCTCAAAATATTTGACAAATATTGATATTTAGAAGAAGGAGAGATGAGAATGTCGTCAACCCCGATTTTACTATGGGAGGTCGTAGTGCTCACGTACTCTCTGGATCTGTATGCGGTGTCTAGAAGAGCTCGGATAGTTGGGGAGAGGGGGAGGGGATGGCAGGAAGGTAGGTTCGGCGAGTTACCGCGGTGAACC
>CABFVX010006697.1:7223-17855 GCA_902151425.1 Timema shepardi
CCAATTTTACAATGTCATGTTATTCTATTCGTTAGGGCTTAACATGAGGTTAAGCGATAACGACCACTTCTTTTGATTTTACAATGTTTGATTAGCGCTAATGTTCCCGTAAATGTGCTCGTAAAGTTAACGCGAGGTCTACCTTCCGGTTAGCAAACATAACGTCCACATTAACAACGTTAAACACTCCGCCATATTGTTTTCAAGGCGATTGTTGTTATTATTAAAGTGAGGTTACTTTTATATATATTATGAAATGGCTGATTTATTGTATGATTATGACGACTTTGATTAATTAATTCAATCAGCAACATTTCCTCTTCTTAGCTAAAATTTACACTTCGTTCGCGTTTATGATTCTCAACAGACATTTTAGCAGGAAAATAAATACGATAAAATATAGCAGATAACCTCAACAAACTTGATGAATTGAACTCGTTTTGATTTATTTTTTCATAACAGTTCCATAGATGTTGTAATGACTTTGTTATATTCTTTATGGTCAAGTTAGGCCAATCAAAAGCTTTGACACATATCTAGCACTCCGAGAAAGTTAACGCTAAGAACTAATGGAAGGCACCTATCCGTAATTTAACGCGCACATAAAAATAGTATTGTAAAACGCAACGCTAAGTTTAACCAACGGTTAGGCTTTACAAATGGTTAAGTTACGAGGACTTTAACGTGACATTGTAAGATTGGGCCTTAGTCTTCTTTGATGTGTGGTAGCTTACCGTCTCTATGAGGAACAGTGTCCGTTACTCGCTATGCATGGCAAATATTAGTACATGAAAACAATTTTTATTTCCACACTTGCTTGAGTAATATCGAACATTGATTAATCATCGAGAAATGACGAACGTGTTGACTCGGCTTAAGGGTTATCTGCGCGTAAAAAGATGTAAAATGGTATAATTTATCTGTGTTGTATTTTCTTTCTAAAATATGAACTTTCATTTAATTTTTTGTATTAATTTTATAACTTTCACAAAGGGGTCATCTGCCCCTTACACCCCCCCCACCCCCCGAATCCACGCCTGCTGTTACACAAACATTTAGGAAAGCGGAACATCTTAACATCTTTGCCAACCAAAGAGCTAAGTCTATTTCCCATTTAAAATACCTCTAATAAAAATAAATTACCTTATAGCATGGAAACTATCAGTTTTATTAACGTACTAACGTATATTTTAAATAAAAGATTTTTACCGAAACATCCCTACAATTTTGCAATGATTAGCAATTTTGTATCTCAAGAAGTTGCGGGGATGTGGTTAAAGGTGGAGAGGGCTGCTTTATTAAAGTACCTTCTAAGTAATTTTTTCGGTAAAATGAGATGCGCCATTTTGTTTTTAATGTTAAAGAGTGCCTACATTGATGCGAATTTTGATCAAAATAGTTGATCTGACTGTGATAAAATCGATTTTTATATTTATGATCTTTGGTGGACTGTTTCTAAAAAAAAACAGTATATTATTTAATTCCAAAAATCTCTTGAGCTTTGAGTAAATATCTCCATTAAGGCAAAGGAGAGAGAAAGTCTGCGGTGCACCATACCTTTTATCTTCGAATAGTTTTTTTCTGTAAACTTTTTTTTTTTAATAGTTTACAACTTAAAACATTTGGCATATTCACGAAAATTGCCAGTTGGAAAGTTCCTCCCAAGATGAAGATTAACAAATGTCCGTGGAAGAATACTGTATGCTTTGAGAAAAATAAATAAGAAAAAGTTAATGTTGAAATGCAGGTCAAATTTAGCTTGGCACAAATAGTAGAGTTGAAGAGGGTGCTCATATAGTCTTCTAAGTGTGATAGTGCTTAGATGAGTCAAGTTAAGATAGAAAACACTTCGCAAATTAGTTTCAAATTCACTAAGTAAGCAACGTAGATAATATCCTACACACCATCATAAATAAATTAGACCAAATCAAGTTTTCCTAATAATTCAGCGTTTAATATCATAAATTTATTTTTATTCGAGCCCTTTAGGACGAACCTACTAAAAACACATATTAAATCAGCACACGACCTAAAAATAGCTTAACCTACACTCCATTCATCCTGAAGGGTAGTAGTCTAACTTTAACTACACTATGGCATTATCTTATAAGCGAATGGTTCTCAAAATATTTAACCTTTGGAACTGTTTACACCCCTAAAAATAAATGGTACGGTGCACAGCACAATTTTCTCCAGCTTTTATCTTAAAATAGACATTTACCAAAATCTCTTTAAGAATTGTGAAACGAAATAATAGGTATATACATTGTTTTAGAAAGACTACACCTAAGATCATAAACGAAATAATATACACTATCACTTACCTGCTCTTTGGCATTAGGAACTAGGAACACTGTTACAGAAAAATTGAGAAAATAGAAACATCTTCACCAAAAAAGCATAAGATTCAAATTATTCATTTTCTAAAGAAATGAATTAAATATTATAAATATTTGCTTATAGCTCAGAAATGATTAGTTTTATACGCCAAATTATAATGCCGTGTTCGATGACGGCGACTCAAACTTGCGAGGCTAATTTCTCGTGATATCTTTTACTTTAAAAAGTTTTAAACCGCCATTTTGAAAATGGCAGAATGTTATCACAGCGACCGCGAACACGCACACGCACACAATATTATCAAAAATACTTCATAATGCACTAGACAAGAAACAAATTCAGAACACATTCAGATTTGATTAAAATATAATAAGAACATATTTTTATGACAAATCACATTTTAATGGTGTTGAAAATAATGAGGGAGAGTACCTGATTATTTAATTAAACTATACAATCATGTTGGCTCATACTCACCATAAATATTCAACCACACACACCTAATTTAGCTGCTGAACTGACTTACTTGGGGAAGAAAGGAAGTGAATCTCTGTTGGAACAAGTCGACCCAGACTGTTCAACATCTGCGAGCAGGCTTTCTCTCTAGGGAGGTAGAGGGGGTGTGAGGGGGGGGGGGGTGATGTTACCCAAATCCACCCCTAAGTCCATTCGTTTCAATGCAGACTAATCCTAGTGTTCCTTTACTGGGTCTTTGCTTGAGAAGTCTCACCTCTAGAATGTGTATTAAAATCTTTCCCAACCTGTCACAAGAGAGACTTGGGAAAGCTCTAGAAGGGAGTTGGGTTGGCGATGATAGTTGTGAGAAACTGAATGAATGTAAGGCTGGAGATCTACATACACATTTTTTCTCCTGTATTACGGGGCTTCCTGGCTTATCTCCAGGTAGTAAGAGGGTTATAGAATATACAGGTAGTTTCTTAATAGTTTATTGGAGAATAACATAGTACACTATGGAACAATAACTAAAAAATGTGCCAAACTTCAATTTACAATTAGATTAAAAATAAGTATAAAGTTAATGTTAAAGACTTATAAATTATATCACTAGAACAGTATACTATTCTTTAAGTGACGGTGACCTGGTGGTCTAGGGCTAAGGTGTCGGACTTCTGTGCTGGGGTCCGGGGTTCAATCCTCGGTCCCTGCACAGATTTATCTGATTGTCAAACCCTTCCTTCACCTATGACAATACGTGTATTATCACAGCTTGTGAATGTGCGGAATGCCAGGCATCCACCGTGGTTTGGACAGCAGATACTCGATTATTTCGTCTCACAATCACCCTACCATTTACACATTAACGTAAGTGCGTACAACCCGAACGGGTAGTAAAACGCAGTGATAATAATAATAATAATAATAATAATAATAATAATAATATAAAGTTAAGTTAAAATATGACATTTAGGCCCAATTTTACAATGTCATGTTATTCTATTCGTTAGGGCTTAACATGAGGTTAAGCGATAACGACCACTACTTTCGATTTTAACAATGTGTGGTTAGCACTAATGTTCACGTAAATGTGCTCGTAAAGTTAACGCGAGGTCTACTTTCCGGTTAGCCAACATAACGTCCACATTAACAACGTTAAACACTCCGTCATATTGTTTTCAAGGCGATTGTTGTTATTATTAAAGTGAGGCTACGTTTATTTATATTATGAAATGGCTGATTTATTGTTCGATTATAATGACTTTGAAAATGAGTTTCAAGTTCTAAGGAACCCAAGACTTTAAGGCCAAAGAGATACAGTGATTGGAACGAAAGAATTTCCTGAAATTTTTTTAACGAGGAAGAATAATTTTACGTTTTCGTTTAAACAAAAATAAAGTTTTAGAAATTCTTAAAGTGATGGGACACCAATTAAGAATTCTTTATTTTAAATTGTTTGTTTGTATTCATCTATTAATTCAATTAGCAAAATTTCCTCTTCTTTGCTAAAATTTAAATTTCGTGTTTATTATTTTCAACAAACGTTTTAGCAGACAAATAAATATGGTAAAAGATAGCAGATAACCTTAAACAGTCTTAACAAATTAGATTTGCTTTGATCGATTTGTTTCCATAACAGTTCCATAGACGTTGTAAATGACTTTCTTATATTCTCTATGGTCAAGTTAGGCCAATCAAAAGCTTTGACACAAATCTAGCGCTCCGAGAAAATTAACGCTAAGAACTAATGGAAGGAACCTATTGGTAATTTGACGCGCACATAAAAATAGTATTGTAAAACGCAACGCTAAGTTTAACCAACGGTTAGACTTTACAAACGGTTAAGTTACGAGGACTTTAACGTGACATTGTAAGATTGGACCTTAAGTCATTCATACAATAATAACGAGATTACACATTTTCATATGAAACATGAATCATAGTACTTTTTTCAATTGTTTTTTATGATTATTATTATTAATATAATTTATCACCGCGTCTTACTACCCATTCGGGTTATACGCTTTAAGTACTAATTACTTTAAAGGATTAGGAACTGGGAAGGTTGAATATAGAGGAAGTGAGCCCACATTAGCGTGAAGGGAGAGTGAAAAACCATTTAGGAAAAACCACCCACAGTTCATCCGACCGAGATTTGAACCTCTATCTCCCCATCCTCAGCACTCTAGCTCATCATGGCTAGCGCGTTAGCTAACTTCAATTGTGTTGTTTTGTTTACATGTTATAGTTAATTCATAACACACTATTCCAACATTTGTGGGTAGTAACTCTTTTCTTTTTCTTCTTAAGTAAATAATACGAAGATTGGTTTAATTTATATCCATTCTGCACTGGGCATACACACAGCCCTTCGGCTGATTAGTGCTGCCTGCACCATCTGGCAGAAATCCCAGGTAACTTACTAGGGAATTTCAGGAAGTCTGGTGGTTCCCCATGGCCTTACACACTGAATTTATGTGTGCGAGCGCTAAAGAGCCTATCAATTTTAATGAGAAAGGTATTTTCACATACCTTCAAGGATGCTTCTACATGACACAATTGACATGGGAATGACAAATTCACTTCTCTTCCGAAGGAAGTTGTGTTACGGATGTTTACTGATCAGCAAAAATCCGTCAACCTTGTTTCGGTTTGAACCCATGATCATTGTGTCCTGAGGCAAGCACTTTAGTTCAAGGCTACCGAGGTCAACAAACCTTTATTTATTTCAAGAAATAATGAAAATGGCACGTTGGTGCTAGAACGAAAACTATTTGAGGTCACATTGACAATTTTTCTGTGGTTATATTGAGGTATTTAAGGTTTGAAACTAGTTTAACCAGTTACAAGTGTTAATATTTAGAAGGGCCATAACATGTTCACACAACAATGGTGGTATTTGAAAATGGTGTGAAACATAAAATGAACTTGCAACTGTCTTGTAAGCAGCAAAGCAAAGTAAGATTTTTAATGTTTATTTAGGTAGGTAGATGTAAACTAATGTAATTATTATTATTATTATTAGTACCGCGTCTTACTACCCGTTCGGGTTATATGCACTTACGCTAATGTGTAATGGTAGGGCGATTGTGAGATGAAATGAAGGACCTACAGTTTAACGTGGAATCCGAACCACGGTGGAGGCCTGGCATTCCTCATATTCACAAGATGTCTTGTCAGAGGTGAAGGAAGGGTTTGGTAATCAGATAGATCTTTGCCGGGACCGAGGATTGAACCCCGGCCGCCAGCATAGAAGTCTGACACCTTACCCCTAGACCGCCAGGTCAACAAATGTAATTCCAGAGCCGTTTTTTATAGGTCTTACAGCTTAGCCACAAGGAACTCCAAAGAAAGGTCCGCACCAACTTTAAAGTTACTCCACTATTTTGAATTTTTTTCGGGGGGGTTAAATTTTTTTTTTTTAACTTTTTGAAATTTTATAGTCGGTTAGAGGCTTAAAGCTATAAGTTTGCCAAATTTCAAGTTTCTAGCTCATCTGGAAGTGGGTAAACATTAATCTCGTAAACATTAATGTCAGTGAGTGAGTCACCCAAGTGGCCTTATAGTAGTATAATTACACATTCGTAAACTATAACTGACACACACAAACAGACCTTCGTTTTTTTTTTTTTTTACTTTCGTACATCCGTTGGCTGCAGCTACAACCCATCACATGATGGGACTCCCTCTAACCAACATTTTAGTTTTAGTTGGTGGCCATTTATATCCATCACACGGTGGATCTAGTGATGGGCAGAATCGGATTAATAGAATCGATTCATTCGATTATTCTGAATAATCGATTCATTCGATTCTTTAAAAAATCATTCGAATGAAAACAGTAGCTGACTTGACGGAAACTGGTCGATTCATTCTCTTACCACTCCCTTTTCAGAAGTGCTGAGGAAAATCGACTTTATGGGCCAGTTTCATAGTCAAATTTAGTACGCCTCAAGTGCGGTGCTACACTAAATACAAGACGACACCTACCTAAACTATAATGGAATGGGCCGTTCTCGCATATGAAACTGGCCCATTCCATTCTGTTATAGGTAGGTGTCGTCATGAACTTAGTGTAGCGCCGCACTTGAGGCGTACTAAATTTGACTATGAAACTGGCCCTATGATTATGAATGTGTCCAGGCTATCTCTACAAAAGTCTTCATTTATATTAGGTTCATTTTCAATAAATAGTCCTCATTGCTACACATTAATCGACCTTACGCTTTCGAATAATTCTAAGGTTAATTTAATACAAAGTATAAGTGGCTGTACAGTTTACAATCGAATATCAGCAAAAAATAATTCGAATGAAAATTACAAAATGATTAGATTATTTGGCGACACTACTAAGTAGGTTTTTCTTTTTCATTTCCTTTAAATTTAACCTTCCTAACTAACTAAACGCATATATCACCAACGGTTCGAGATTTTTTTTAACGTTGACTTAAATTTATTAAGTAGATAAGTATATAATTTTTATGTATTTAATAAAACATTGCTTGGTCGTAATATTTAGATCGTATTATAATTGTATTTACTGAAATAATTTTACATACTTATGAACCAAAATATCATTATCCAGCAAACGTACATCGTCGTTTGTCGAGTAGTAATTGTGTGTTTGTTTCTAAGTGAAGCTTTCAGGAGGCATATGATTGTTTCACTTATTCAACTCGAAAGTATGTTATCACTTACCCGATATATAAATAAGATTGTAATATTATATATTTTTGTTATGTTTATGAAATATTAAAGAGACAATTATTTCGACTCTTTTTAACACAAAGGGAAACGTATGTTCTTTATTTTATTAATAATCGTACGCAAAAGTATTTATATTAATTGTTAGGTACTTATGTGACTAATGCATTCACTGTATAGTAAGCCTATTTTGTTGTGGCTGTACTTTGGTCTTTGACACTGGCACAAGGAACTAAATACTGTAGTGTAGATAAGCTGTAAACGCAAAGGAATGCCTGTTGTGAGATCCGACAGCAGAGTGAAGAGAATAGTAGCACAAAGCAAAACGCGCAACTAGTAACTACTTTTAGTTAGAAGTAGTAAACATCCGATTATTACCGGCTCTATACTAACTATTACTCAAAATCATTCGAATGATTCTTTCGATTCATTCGATTATTTTTTCAAAGAATCGAATGATTATTTGATTATTAAAATCATTCAATTATGCCCATCACTAGGTGGCACTGCCTGTCAGCAAACATTTCGAGCTATCAATGGTGATTTAAAACATCGCATGGTGGGCGCTGCCTGTCTCCAAACATTTCGAGATATCAGTGAGGATTTTTAAAATCGCATGGTGGCGCTGCCTGTCAGCAAACATTTCGAGATATCGGTGAAAATTTTAAAAATCGCATGGTGGCACTGCCTGTCTTCAAACATTTCGAGTTATCAATGGTGATGATTTTAAACATCGCATGGTGGCACTGCCTGTCAGCAAACATTTCGAGTTATCAATGGTGTTGATTTTAAACATCGCATGGTGGCACTGCCTGTCAGCAAACATTTCAAGTTATCAATGGTGTTGATTTTAAACATCGCATGGGGGTGTGGCCTGCTAGCTTTAACTGTAGTAAAATGTCTGTGCAGTTATTTGAATATTTTATTTAATCTATTTCTCTTTTGTAAAAACAAATAGTGGACAGTAGAAAAATGATTGTGCTTATTATCGGGATAAGTAATGTAGATCTCACTAACTTAATACACGAGACAAATATGAGAATCGCTAAGTTTTCCGAAAGTTACGAATCTTTATCCTCAATCGGACGCAAAATGAACCTCTGTTGGTCGATTGTGTGTTCATTTGTGAAGGGAAAAAAACCCAATTACAGGCAATGTACAAAATGTTAAGAACATAAATCGGTAAACAACAAAATAATGATACGCTAAATAGGGATCTAATAATACTTTTAAGTTCACTGGAAAATAATAAAACTAGCCTTATACCATGAACCTTGACGTACACGTTTTGAGAACACATTACGGGTGGAACTGGTGGACTGACTTTTCTTACCTTCTTATAAATTAAAAATAAGAGTAGAATACTTTGTTTCTGAAGGATGCAATAAATTTCCTTTACGTTGCAAAAATATAACCCAAGTTTTGAGGTTTTTATTTCTGCTAGTTTCAAACAAATAAATTGTCCAGGTACATTTATGTTTAAAAAGAAAACCCTGAGCTATTGACAACCCCATATATCCTTAAAATTGTACTACCAACTGGATGTATAGTGGTTAGCACCACTAACTCTGACCTCATTCAGTTGCCACATGGTCTAAGGCGTCACTCTCGTGTTAGATTAGACTATTTTCTAACCAATATAACTAAGGCGAAATCCATAACACACTCTTTAACCCAAATAAAAACAAAGGATTATCCCAAATGATTTTCATTGTAATCAGGGTTCGATTCGGATGAATTACGGACATATTCGTGAGAGCTAAACATCGCGCGAAAACGCTTCTACTGTAATCAGTGCCCAATTTGGACGAATTACGGACATATTCGTGAGAGCTAAACATCGCGCGAAAACGCTTCTACTGTAATCAGTGCCCAATTTGTACGAATTACGGACATATTCGTGATAGGTCAACATCGCGAGAAAACGCTTACACTGTAACCATTGCTTTATACCTCCAAGTAGGTTTGGTGCTCGTTCCAGATAGCATGACCGGGTAAAGAAGCGTTTCACTTAAAATAACCATCAAAATCGTTGATCACTACCGAGTTTATCGTTGCGGGTTCAAATAACGACAAATACATTAACATTTTTAGTTGATTAAAGTGGGGATTTCACCTTAACAGGAATGTATTAACATCTGTGGAACTTTCTATTGTATTTTTTCTAGAGTTAAATTAGTTTGTATGTCTTTTTTATATATTAAATTGGTTCAGAAAGCTACAGAAAACAAGAGAAACAGAAGACATGCCAATCAATATCTTCAGCTCGAGATAAACGCAGAGACCATTTTAAACATCATCTTTTTTCCACGAAGGCAACTTTTATAAAAAAAAATTAAATAAAAAAGTGAAAAAAGGCGGATTTGTTAGACCCCAACAGCCAGATTTCATATCTCAACCCATAATGAGACGTAGCTCCAATTACATATTATATTAAAGGAAGAGGGCTGTGATTCTAAAGACACATTTTATAGATTATTGAAGAAAAGTGATATCCATCAATTATTGGAATATTCTGCTCTCAGATGGAAATGGAATTTTGAAGCAAAGCATTTATTTCTAAAAAAAAAAAAAGTTTCAATGGATCTAGATAAAGTATAAGCTGTGCGAGATTAATCTGATGATAAAATCCCACCCCCACACCTTTTTTTATTCTTAAAAAGGGATGGAAAGCTACTATTTCTAAAGGGGGCCTCACTATAAATTTGATGTATTATGACGATGTCATTTTTTATATACAGGAGGGTAGAAAGGAAATGGGCATTTAAAAAAAGGTTAAATGTATCAAATTAAACGTGAATTGTTGATAACAAGATGGTTCTACTCCTTTTCCAAACCCCATTAGCTCGATTATTTCCAAGAAAAATATTTTGCTCTCCTATATCATATTGGATTTAGCAAAATCCGTCCGTTATTTGAAATGTTGACAGATTTAGCTTTATAACTCAAGTAATAAAAAATAATAAAAAATATATATATATACATACACACACACACACACACATACACACATACACACATACACACATACACACATACATACATACATACATACACACACACATACATACACACATACACACATACACACATACACACATACACACATACATACATACATACATACATACA
>CABFVX010006697.1:22705-37303 GCA_902151425.1 Timema shepardi
ATCCGAACCACGGTGGAGGCCTGGCATTCCCCACATTCACAAGATGTCTTGTCAGAGGTGAAGGAAGGGTTTGGTAATCAGATAAATCTGTGCTGGGACCGAGGATTGAACCCCGGCCGCCAGCACAGAAGTCTGACACCTTACCCCCTAGACCGCCAGGTCACCCACCTACATTTTAACGTGGAATCCGAACCACGGTGGAGGCCTGTCATTCCCCACATTAACCAGATCTCTTGTCAGAGGTGAAGGAAGGGTTTGGTATTCAGATAAATCTGTGCCGGGACCGAGGATTGAAGCCCGGAACCCCAGCACAGAGGTCCGACACCTTATCTTTAGACCACCACACTGATATACACTGGTATCCTTTCTTTAACTACAGCGAACCACTTCACCTAGGTATGACCACACTCAATCCCGCCAATTCTTTCCCCGCCATAAATTATCGCGTTCGTTCCTGCGTCCCACGTTAGTGTGCACAGACCTCGTACGCTAATGTACTAAATACTCTAATGGTTCTAGGGATAGGAAAGGAGATATTAGGAGGAAGTGTAACCACATTTGCTTGGAGGTAGAGTGGACAACTATTTTGAAAAATCATCATCATCATCATTAAATCCGACTGAGAGTCAAACCTCGATCTCCCCATCACTGGCAGTTTAGACTACTGCGAGAGTAGCGTCTTAGACCATGCGGCCACCAAAGCGGGTCCAAATTTAACTCCTACCTGCTTCAGTGGTTATATAATCTATGGCGTCACGTGTTAGATGGAATAGATTGCTGAGATATAGGGCCAGTTTCATAGCCAAATTTAGTATGCCTCAAGTCCGGCACTACACTAAGTACAAGACGACACCTACCTAAACCAGAATGGAATGGGCCGTTCTCGCATAGGAAACTGGCCCATTCTATTCTGGTTTAGGTAGGTGTCGTTATGTACTTAGTGAAGTGCTGGACTTGAGGCGTACTAAATTTGACTATGAAATTGGCCCATAGTTTCGAATCTTGGTCGGGTGTACTGAAGGTAGTTTTCCAAATTGGTTTTTCACCCTTCCTCCACGCAAATGCAGGTACCCTTTCTATTAATATAACCATCCTAATACCTAAAACCATTTGCGTAATCAGTTGATAAGCCGTATTACATGAACGGGTAGTAAGACGCGTGTGCTACAAAAAAAGAAACATATATTTGAAGAAAGACAAGTAGGCTACATTAAACCATATACTAGCAACATGATCTTTAACTATGTAAGGCACATCAGGATTCTAGTTTTAATATTATTCGGTTCCATCACCCCGCGACCAGAGGAGTATGCATTTTAAAATATATAGAAATCTTGTTAGGTTAGGTACACAAAAATAACACAAAATGTTTGGTTGGGCTTGTTAAAATTGTTATTTGATTTATAAGGTTGCTATGCTATAAATCAGGTCTGCACCAAATAAAATATAAAAGTTTTCAAAATTTTCAAAAGAAATTAGGTAGGATTGAGATGGTTATAAAGAGTTTTATAAAAAATATATAAATACTTAAAAGGTTATATATATAGGCTATATATTTAAAAGGTTATATGTATATATTATTTAGCACCGCGTGTTACTTCCCGTTCGGGTGATCCGCTTAAGTACTAACTTACGCTAATGGATTAGGAATTTGGAAGGTTGATTTTAGTGGAAGTGAATCTGCACTTGCGTGGAAAACCATTTTGGGAAAGCCACCCCCAGTTCAGCCGACCGAGATTCGAACCTCGATCTCTCCGTCCTCGGCAGTCGAGCTGAACATGACTAGCACGTTAGCAAACTATGCCACCGAGGCGGGTAGATAAATAAACATATAAATACATATTTAACTAAAGGTATATGTGTGTATTTATAAATTTATATATATATATATATATATATATATATAGTTTATATTTACGTGTTTGTATGGCATTTATTCGTTTGTAATATTATTCCAAAACCAATTAATACTACCTTAAATATTGAGCTAAGCCTTTTATTAATTTAATAAACAACTTAAAAATAAGAGGCAAGCGCCAAGACTAAATTTATAATTAAATTCCTATATCTGAAAGTTCTCACCTGCTAAATATCTTGTCTAAATCTGTCTAAAATTATTTTTAATCTAATTCAGTTTGAAAACTAATCTCACCTCTAATAATGCTTTCATAAAGGGTATTTTATCTCGATAATTTTAATTAGTTCCACACCCGAGCGTTTTGAGGGGTTTGAGTCTTATGTTAGACCTCTACACATTTATACAAATTATTAAAACTTAACTGCTCGTAAATCCCGCATCAGTGGACACACGAACAAAGGAGCCGCCCTCTTCTGATCTGGTTTGCTAATGACGGGGAGGGGAAGTTTGAATTCGAATTCAAACCAGGTTCTGAAAGATTTTTTTTACTATAGCGTTACCCACACTCCCTCTCCACAAATGTTGGTATATATAGTGACCAATTCTACCACTCTCATCTCTACCATATTACTGGGGGTGGTTTTCCCTAAATGGTTTTCCACTCTCCCTCTACGCAAATGCGGGTTCACTTCCTCTAATTCAACCTTCCCAATTCCTAATCCATTAGAGTAATTAGTACTTAAAGCGTATAACCTGAACGGGTAGTAAGACTCTGTGCTAAATATTATTATTAATCTACCATATTAGTGTAAATATGTGGATATCCCGGACGGGTAGTAAGACGTGGAGCACGGTGCTATTCTACCTTCATCATCTCTACCCCATTAGTGTAAATATGTGGATATCCCGGACGGGTAGTAAGACGTGGAGCACGGTACTATTCTACCTTCATCATCTCTACCACATTAGAGTAGATATGTGGATATCCCGGACAGGTAGTCCTCATCTCTACCCCATTAGTGTAAATATGTGGATATCCCGGACGGGTAGTAAGACGTGGAGCACGGTACTATTCTACCTTCCTCAATCTCTACCACATTAGAGTAAATATGTGGATATCCCGGACGGGTAGTAAGACGTGGAGCACGGTACTATTCAACCTTCCTCATCTTTACCCCATTAGTGTAAATATGTGGATATCCTGGACGGGTAGTAAGACGTGGAGCACGGTACTATTCCACCTTCCTCATCTCCACCACATTAGTGTAAATATGTGGATATCCCGGACGGGTAGTAAGACGTGGAGCACGGTACTATTCTACCTTACCTCATCTCTACCACATTAGTGTAAATATGTGGATATACCGGACGGGTAGTAAGACGTTGAGCACGGTACTATTCTACCTTCCTCATCTCCACCACATTAGTGTAAATATGTGAATATCCCGGACGGGTAGTAAGACGTGGAGCACGGTACTATTCTACCTTCTTCATCCCTAACCCATTAGCGTAAATATGTGGATATACTGGAAGGGTAGTAAGACGTAGAGCATGTTACTATTCTACTTTCATCTCTACCCTAATAGTGTAAATATGTGGATAACCTGGACGGGTAGTAAGACGAGGAGCACGGTACTATTCTACCTTCATCTCTACCCTAATAGTGTAAATATGTGGATATCCCGGACGGGTAGTAAGACGTGGAGCACGGTACTATTCTACCTTCCTCATCACTACCCCATTAGTGTAAATATGTGGATATCCTGGACGGTTAGTAAGACGTGGAGCACGGTACTATTCTACCTTCCTCATCTCCACCACATTAGTGTAAATATGTGGATATCCCGGACGGGTAGTAAGACGTGGAGCACGGTACTATTCTACCTTCCTCATCACTACCCCATTAGTGTAAATATGTGGATATCCTGGACGGTTAGTAAGACGTGGAGCATGGTACTATTCAACCTTCCTCATCCCTACCCCATTAGTGTAAATATGTGGATATCCCGGACGGGTAGTAAGACGTGGAGCACGGTACTATTCTACCTTCCTCATCACTACCCCATTAGTGTAAATATGTGGATAACCTGGACGGGTAGTAAGACATGGAGCACGGTACTATTCTACCTTCATCATAACTACCCCATTAGTGTAAGTATGTGGACATTCCGGGTGGATAGTAGCATGTGGAAGACTAAAGGAAGCTAAAATACTTTATTTTCACGTGAAACAAAATTTGAGATCAATTCGTTCTATTTTGAACTTAATCTTAAGAATCCATTTATAAAGAACATTTTTCACTTGTGACACTAATATTGAAATCGTTTTAGAACTTTCGACTTCCGATTTATTTGGGAGGGATTTTTTTTAACCCATTCAATTGCCTAATAAAAGTGAAGCGTAATCAGCTATGCCACATAAATAATAACAATCATATACGTACTTACTCCGAGTGCTGACAGCTAAACGATCCATTGCTTTCACTGATCCAAGTCCGATTGACCGCAGAAAATATCCGGCGGGGTGTGGCCAGAAAAAAATTGGTTCCCTTCTACGACCTTCCAGAAAAGCCAAGCAGAGTCTAGTGTTATCATCTCAGTAGGAACCGGCTGTTAGCGAGAATTTTCCTTTCCTTGCCCTGTCATTGGTTGGTCTCTCCGCAATGTGCCAGTGTGACGTATCACCAGTGACGACTATATATGCACCGATTGTTTTCTCATGGCTACATTTGATACCACGGGACTATTAAACTCTGCCCTGGCGTGTTAGTCGCGCCTCGTCGAAATATTCTTATTTTTCCTTTGGTCACAATTAGAGTAGGGACTAGTATCCGCTGAGTTTCTGCTATCCACGGTTTATCACTGCCCAATTTTATTCGTCTTTAATTAAAGGAAAGGTAACCTGGTGGTATAGAGGTAAGGTGTCGGACTTCTGCGCTGGGGTCCGGGACTCAATCCTCGGTACCGGCAAAGATATAATCTGATTACCAAACACTTCCATCACCTCTGACAAGACATCTTGTTAATGTGGGGAATGCCAGGCCTCCACCGTGGTTCGGATTTCACGTTAAACTGTAGGTCCTCCATTCCGACTCACTATCACCCTACCATTACACATTAGCGTAAGAGCGTATAACCCGAACGGGTAGTAAGACGCGGTGCTAATAATAATAATAATTTTCAATTTCCATTTCCTTTATTATAGTGCTGGCCAACAGTCGTAAGACCTATAACAGGCCAGCACTGAAAAGTACACACGTACATACCTTACAATAACATATATTTACACAAGAAAAAATGATAGACCAAAAATAGCTAAATAATGTTATATACGGATGAATAGTTACGAGATAAAAAAGTAGTTAATAATAATAATAATTAAAAGTAACATTAAAAACAAATAACTAAATAGTAAGTAGTAACATTATACAATAAATAGATCAGAATATTGTAAGTTTAAATAATATAGGCAGAACCTCTACATGATAAATGATTGATATGGGATATCCTTAAATAACTAAGTTTAGCTTTCCTTTTATGATAAAAGTCGAATTCGACAAATCTAGAATTGGCGCTATGGATACAACGACCTATAGGGCTCATCTTGTAAGAGCTATTGAGAAAAAATAATTTAGGATTACGAAAAGCACGAGAAGGGATATGAACCCCTACATGATCAAGGGCAAATTTGCAATAAATTTTGTTATTGAAAATGTTAAAAACAAAAAGGGCATCACAATAAAGTCTACGCGAGAACAGAGTTTGGAGCCCTAAGAGGTTTCGAATTCTGTCATAATCATAATAAATCCGGTTACTAAAGTATTTATCATAGCATGCAGCAACAAAATTTTCTTTGAACGTTTTCTAACCTAAGAAAGTCAGTTAAGGTAGTGGAATTACAAACAACAGTAGCATATTCTAACTTAGATCTAACCAGGGCGTAATACAGACATAAAAGACAGTCAACTTTCTTAAATAATGAAGTAATAAATTTAATTAGCCCAAGTAATTTCAATTACTGGGAAATGACATGGTTAACATGATAGTGGAAATAAAGTTTGTTATCCAGGAGGACACAAGATCATTAATACAAAGTGTACGAACTATGTTATCACTGCCCAATTTATAAGTAAAAAAGAAATGATTAGTTTTCCTAGTAAAATATATAGATTTGGTCTTAGATTTATTGATAGACATTCCATTTTCCAAATACCATTGCAAAATACCATTTACAACATTTTGTAAATCTATACAATCTGCTATTGATTTGATAGTTTTAAATAATTTTACATCATCAGCAAAGAGTAAATAACTAGAAGAGTTCAAATATTTACCAATGTCATCATGATCTTTCATGCAAATAACTGCTGAACCAATTTACATAAGAGTGAGAAAGTCCAAAATTACAAAGTTTAGAGAGAATAATATTATGCTGACATAAGTAAAAGGCCTTACTTTGGTCTAAGTAAATAGCATCAACCTGACCTTGGGTAGAGACTTGAGGGGCAACATGCCCAAGAAATTCTACTAAATTAGTGACAGATTTATTTTTTATAAAGCCATGTTGATTATCTGAAAGTTTATTTTTAAGGTGGTGGAAAGTATGCTCATGTATGATTTTCTCGAATACTTAGGAGAAAGTGTTTAAGAGGGAAATTGGTCTGTAATTACAAACATTTGTTCTTACCCCGTTTTTATAGATAGGCATGACAACAAATGGTTTCCATGTAAGAGGAAAAGTTTTATTTGACAGGCTAATGCTAAAGATATAGGCTAACAAAGGGCTTAAAATGCTGGCACAGCCTTTAACAATAAAACTTGGAATTCCATCTGTCCCGGTACATCTAGAAGAATTCAATTTTTTTTATAGCATTAGCAACTTCTAAGGGTGTAATGTGGCAAGGATACAAGGGCGCGCTCGTTTCAATAACGGGGCAGGGTAAGACAGGAATAGCTGAATTATAAACTGAATGAATAATAATAATAATAATTAAAGGAAAAAAAATTGTGTAAGTTTCAAACAACGCGTCTAGTGAGAACCGGTCATACTACCAGCAACACAGACGCGGATACTATATGCAGTACATTACTTGACTCTTCGTCCTTTGTTACAGTCAAGCTTGGCTTGATTAATAAACTCAAAGACTTTCGAATAGTTGCGTGTGTTATACAATTATTATTAGCCCCGCGTCTTACTACCCTGCGAAGAGGACACCGATAAATTTATAAATATGATATGCAAGGATGTACAATTATTAGTATAAGAAAGAATCTTCCCATACATAACACGTGGGGTGACCTGGTGGTCTAGGAGGTAAGGTGTCAGACTTCTAAGCTGGGGGTCCGGGGCTCAATCCTCGGTCCTGGCACAGATTTATCTGATTTCCAAACCCTTCGTTCACCTCTGACAAGACGTGTATTAATCACAACTTGTGGAAGTGTGGAATGCCAGGCCTCCACCGTGGTTCGGATCCCATGTTAAACAGTAGTCCCCCCATTTTATCTCACAATCACCCTACCATTACACATTAACGTAAGTGCGTATAACCTGAACGGGTAGTAAGACGCAGTGCTAATAGTAATAATATTTCAAAGAAGTGTGTTAATGCCTGCCAGGTAGGCAGCCAGTGTTGCTGTGCTGTTTCGCCGTGCAGTCGTACAACCATTTTCCAAAACCTGTGTCTGGGATATTACATACAGTACATTAGTGAGTTATGTTTACACAATCCACAGTTGAGTGGCATTTTATTCAACTAGAATCAAAGGATAATTGAAAGCAAAATTAAGCTATACGAATTGAAGTTATTGCATATTATGTTTTAATTCCTAGTTTAAAAAGCTAGCTTCATAATATCTCACTTAATAATATTTTCACCTCGAGATTAAAGGCGTATACCACCCTTGATATTAGAGATGAACCCTGGGTTGCTTATATCCGTCCTTATATTTTTACCTCAAGAATGAACTGCCGAAGTTTATTGGGATGTTTTAGATACACACTATATATTATACATTACGCTCATAAAAAAAAAATGGTGGCTATAAAATACTACTTTTTAGCCCGTTCAGGGCTCTAGCTCATAAACTATGGGAAGCCTTATAATGGGAACCAATAATTTATCATGATTTAAATGATATACTATGTGTTTTGTTTGTTTGCATATGGGTATGTGTTTAGACATTAGAACTCCTGAGGCCAAGATATATAGAAAGTTTTAATCATACTAATATATATGTTACCGTTTAAGTAAAAATTAGTTATTATGCATAATGACCGGTTATTTTCTAAAATAACCAATATTTGTGGTTAATGTGATTAAATACATGCAATTTATTATTTTAACCTGTTATTTTACATAACAATAAAACCTGTTTGGCTGAAGTGATAAATTATAATATTCTGAATGGTTAGGTTAAACGAACAGATCCCATATCAAGATAACACCACATGTCCGCACTCAATCAAAGATGGACCTCAATTGATAGGCACAACAGACAGGCACCCAGACAGGTTCAAACTTGCACAAACGTGAGATTTATCACTTTAACCAGAAAGCGCTGGTTATTATACATAATAACATGTTAATGTGAATAATTTTACTACAACATGAAAAATGTATCACATTCACCAGAACTGTTGGTTATTATACATAAAATCCTATGATTATGTAAATTATATGCTTTATAGAATTAACAAAAACATAATACTTCAATATTTGAAATTTCTAAGTGGAAGGTCGGTGAAATCAGGGATCTCGAAATTTCCAAAACTTGTGTAATTTCATTGTCATATATGCTTGAAATTATCACGTATGTAGGTATAAGATCAAGTCCAAACCCCAATTTTTTCTCTCCAAAATTAATGCCAGAAAAAATGGGGGAAGGGTTCCCCCCAAAAATTGATAAAAAATAGAATAAAACACTTCCCGCATGGTACAAAATGGATATATTTACATATATTTAGAGGGGAAACCTTAAATGTTCATTAGAGTCTGAACATTTATAATTTCACAACAAGGTCAGTGGAATAGAAGGAGCGGTGGAAAGAGGAAGGAAATTTACAAAACTTAAAAAACAATACCTTTGGTGTGGTAGTGTTTGAAATTTGTCAGGGAGGTGGGAGGGACTACCTTAGATAACTAAAAAAGTATATAAGTATTTTAAATTGTGTAATTAAGATTTTAAAAAATACTGGAGGAGGGGGAAATTAATTTCAAAAACTAATAGAAATACAACAGTTGCGTGGTAAAAAATTGAACTAGTTCTAATAGTGTACAAAGACCACCCCAAATAATCATGAAATAATATTATTTTAAATTTGAAAATCGAGTCCAAGAAATATGGCGTTAAAAATCTCATAAACTATTAGAAAAATAAAAGACTTTTTACTGTCGTAGAAAAGTGAAATTTGGCATGTAATAGCAAGGAACAATCTGGCTATTTAACAGCTTATTATTTCATTTTTAAGATTTTTAAGCTCCGATTATTTCTTTCCAATATGATTTTTTTTAACAATCTAGGTCTTATATTTTCACATATCTCATGATCGTTCTTTGGCAAATATTATGTTTTATATGAATGGCATTCGTTTGTGCAATCAGTTTATGGGATTCAAAGATTTAAAAAAAAACTATTGGTTGCCATATTTTGTTTGGGATTGTCAAAGTTATCTTGATATTTTATCAGGAGAAATTATATAAAGAGTGCAGCATGATGTTGAATATCCTAATTCAATATAGTTTTAATATCTGTCTGTCCAGATGAACACGTCCAAACATCTTAGAAATATAATACTTGGTATGCTGATAGGTATTACGACATTGTTCCCTAAAAAATTCCAAAAAACTAACAATTAATATGGTGGATTCAAAATATCAGATCGAATATGGCCAGAAACGTTTAGAATGAAACTTTCATTTTTTTTACAAACTCTCTTAACAACCAATTATTTATGCATAAACAGGCAAGAGTTCAAATATTGTGTATAGAGAAGTTATAACTTAATCTCAAAAATAAATTTCATCTTTTAGCACAGATTAAAATAAATATATATCTATTTTGGCACTGTGATGTAGTCAGCCTACTTTTAACTTCTGTAACACAATCCAAACCAATAAAGGATTAATATTTATAAAAAATTTAAGATCTACGAAAAATAACAAAGTTATTTTATAGATTCCTCGTGGGAAGAACGAATACACTAGCTGATGTATCCGTATGTATATTATATGTATATACATATATACGTATACATACCTATATATGTATAAACACACATATATATGTATACACATACATGTATATATACACATATATATATATATATATATACACATATACGTACATATATATTTATATATATGTACATATACATATACGTAAATATATGTGTATATATGTATAAATATTTATATATAAATTGGCCGAAGTGAATTCATGAAATAATACGAGCTTGAATGAGTATATTCATGAGCATGAAATTTGTTTTCTAATATTTTGATTTGATTTTTAAATACACTTTTAATTATTATTAATATGTGTTAATGTCTCAAATAAGTATATATAATATGTGTTGTATTTAATTTCTGGTTCTCTCTTAAGGAAAAAATATTATTAATTTATATATGTTATCTCAAATAAATTTAGTGAAAATATTATTACTATCTAGGCCTATACATATATATATAATTAATATTTCAAATGAATCCAATTAAACACTGATCTAACAAAAACAATTTTCCTTTTTCATAGTCTCTATCCATATTATTGCTCTATGATTCAGGAAAAGTCTGTAATAAAATATTCCAAACCAAGGCAATATTTACATTCAATAAGGTTAGAAAATATTACTCTCACATTGTGAAAGCTTTGAAAAATAGAGATGGGTATTTTATGTTTACAATAGATATAGACTCGCCCCCTTTCACATTCAATTTTTTTTTCTATCTTTTCACTATTCAATATTGAATGAAGACTTGTATGTATAGCTCTATTTTCTATTACATCCAAAACATTGTTCATAAACTTGTGATGCTGGTTCCCCCTGAATTCAATCATTTGGTCGGTGATTTCTGGGAATCCCCCCACTGTTAGTAGGCAGGGTGCCAACATTGCTAACGTTCTCTTATTACAAAACCCATACATTTGCATAGCTCCCAGGTTTAGCCGACTCATTCCAACTTCCCTCAGCTGTAGCGAGACTGGAATAACGTGGTCACTTCCATTCCATTACAGGGAAGTTGTCCTCACAGCAGGTTTTAGTTTCTAGTTTCACACATTTGCTTCGTACATATAATAAGAAATCAACAGTGGTGGCTCGTATATAGGCACTGCGGAACTGCAGCACCCCCTATTTCCACTTGATATTATCGATAACATTTAATATAATGAGTACTTTTTTTCTTTTATTCTTTCTTTATTTTTGTAGTACAATATATATTCCTTAAGCTTAATGTCAGTACTTCAGTAGCCATTCCCCAGTTTATGAAAAATATACAAAAATCTTTGTATGGAACTGTGTACTTCACAGTACCAGCGACGTGGTGTTTGACTGTTGTGCGCATGCGCACATAGGATGGAGGTGAGGAGGAAGGCGGGACTGCCAGGTCGACAGAGCACTTTTACTCTCGCAGTGCTGGCTCTGGCATGATGGTTGAAGGAAGTTTTTTTTAAAAATCAACGTGTGTTGTGCTTAAAAACCGTGTACCATATTCTTGAATGTGATAAAATGTAGAAGAGTGTAGAGTTAGATTATTATTCTGCTTCCAGATATATTCCTTAAGCTTAATGTCAGTACTTCAGTAGCCATTCCCCAGTTTATGAAAAATATACAAAAATCTTTGTATGGAACTGTGTACTTCACAGTACCAGCGACGTGGTGTTTGACTGTTGTGCGCATGCGCACATAGGATGGAGGTGAGGAGGAAGGCGGGACTGCCAGGTCGACAGAGCACTTTTACTCTCGCAGTGCTGGCTCTGGCATGATGGTTGAAGGAAGTTTTTTTTAAAAATCAACGTGTGTTGTGCTTAAAAACCGTGTACCATATTCTTGAATGTGATAAAATGTAGAAGAGTGTAGAGTTAGATTATTATTCTGCTTCCAGTTATTCTATTTGATTCATTTTTTTCGGTTCTTTTTTTTTACAGAAAGATTAAATGCACTTGCAGTACTTTCGATGGAGAAAATTTCCTTAATTGTCATCCAGAGATCAAATTAAAACAAGAAGCATGCATTTCATTTTTAAATGAATAGATCAAGCTTGAACTGTGACAATGTTAAAGTAGGCAAAAATTGTTTTTTTTGTTAAGATTTTATCAAGTTCCTGAATAAAATTTCTTTTTATACATGTTTTTTTCCCCTTTTACACAATTTTAAAACAAAGGCGAACATTTTTCTTGAGCGGCACCCCCACTAATTTTAGCTAATAGCTGCCACTGTAAATCAATACAGCTGTGTTGACATATTTTTATCCTGGCCTTTCTGCTAAGGTTGGGTTTAAATGCATGCATACCACATTATTAATAGTAGACCGGGTTCTTGGTCTAGCGGTTCCGGGTTCGAATCCTGGCCGTACCATAGGTATTTTTCCCGAAAGGGAGATGTTTCTTTGGTCACCATGTGCTAGTTAATTAGATTTAAGACTTATACTGGTACCACATTATTATCATCGCCTCATTGGGGTGAAGTGGTCGCACCTACATGTGACCTAACCTCAGAAAAAATTCAGGGCGGTTACAAAACTTTTATTTTAAAATCCCCAGAGTTTTCCAGGTTTTACAGACAGCATTAAAAAAATTCCAGGCCTGGCCTTTTTAAGATTTCTCTTGGCGGATGGGATTTTCTGGGGGGGGTTTATTACATTGATCGCATATTTTCTAAAAATCATAAGCTACCAAACATCAACATTTTTATAAGTTCTTGTTGTGTTTCTATTATTTAATTAGGGATTATTTGTGTTCATGTGTAAATGTTTTATAAAACAAACACTGTACAACCAACTCATGTTAGAGTAACCTATATAGGCAATGTATTTGGTTAACAACTAGAAACCAAATCTCTCACCTTTGTTTAAATGTTTAGCCGCAGAATCAGTCAAAAATTTAAATTCCCTGACATTTCCAGATTTTCCGTGTTTTTAGACACCATGACAGTTACATATTCACCACTGCAAGTAGAATAACAGGACTGTGTCCATCCGATAAAGGCTGGTGGCATACGTTAAAAAAAAGCTTATAGTGAATAATGCATAGCATAAAGTGTACAATTCATAAGAACAATACAACGGTGTATGATCAAACTTAGTGTTTAAAGTCTTACTCAAATCAATTGTCTTTATCTTTTAGCATCACTTCTTACTACCCGTTCGGATTGTATGCCTTTGTACTAATTACACTAACTTAGGGATAAGGAGGCTTTAATTTAAATGAAGTGCACCCACATTTTCATGGAGAGAATGTAAAACCTTCTAGGAAAAAACACCCTCAGTGCACCCGACCGGGATCGAACATCGATCTAACCTAATCTTACCTAACGCACCCTAACCTAACCTTCATAATATTATTATTTTATCACTTCAGCCAACAGGATTTGTTATGTAAAATAACCGGTTAAAATAATAAATTGCATCACACTAATATCGGTTACTTTGGAAAATAACCGGTCATTATGCTTAGTAACTAAATTATTACTTTAATGGTAATATATACAAGCCCTTGGTGGCCCTTTAAGCTTTTTAAAAGTCTCCATAAATTAATGTATAATGATAGTCAACTACTGTGTCCTTGTGTCATTGTTATCTTTCATTGATTAACGTCGCCACCATGTCTAATAAAGGGGGGATGCAGGCGACACAAGCAAAGGCCAGTGTTTTTGCAGTTTTTATAGAAAACTTTTTTTTTTGTCAAAATAAATTAAAATAGTGCTTCAGTAGGAACATGGAGTTCAATTTTCTTCAGATGTTGATGACAACCTTTGTTGAATATCTGTCATGAGCGTAGCGACATTATTTAACAACCTTTTTAAATTAAGAGAAAAAGTTGTCATTAAATTCCAGGACACCCTTGATAGATATTCAACAACTCTTGATATCATCATGTAGAGAAAATTAAACTCTAGGTTTGTACTTTAGACACATTTGATCTCTCCTAACAAAAAAAAATGTTTTGATACAAAAACTGCAAAGACACTAAACTTTTAACACGTTTCCTACACTCCCCTCTTAAACGATAGCTTTTTTATTTTTATTTATTTAGCACCACGTATTACTACCCGTTTGGGTTATATACTTAAGTACCAATAATGCTAATGGATTAGGAATAGGGAAGGTTGAATTTTAGAGGAAATGAACCCGCATTTGCGTGGAGGGAGAATGGAAATCTATTTAGGAAAGAAAGAAAAAACCGTTCACTCGAGCACGATTTGAACCTCGATCTCCCCGTTCTAGGACGTCTAGTTCAAAACGAAACTAGCGCGTTAGCCAACTACGACACTGAGGAGGGTTTAACCGAATGCGTTTGGAAGAGTGGTCAACTAACGGTATCTATGGTTGTGTGCGTGTCTGTTGGTCCCAATTGTAACCTTGGAAATAATTGTTAGTTGTTTGACTAGTCTCAGTAGAAACATATACTCTAAAGGGACATTTTGTGTTTGTAATGTTTAACGTTGTTTGGACAGAGCTAATGTCGAGAAAAGTCTGTAAGATAGCGTTTGTGTCGCTGAGAAAAAGGTGAGAGTTGGTGCTA
>CABFVX010006698.1:0-18999 GCA_902151425.1 Timema shepardi
TCCTGGTGAGTAGTGGCCTGATTGCTGGTTTTGACAAGGGACTTGTCGAGCGAATATCTCGAATGTATCCTGGTGAGTAGTGGCCTGATCACTTATTTAACAATGGATGTGTAGAGATCGTTTTGATAAACCTAACAGTAGAGAGCAGGGATCTTTACTAATGTAGGACCAGCAGAGTTAGCTGAGATCTAACATATTGAGGAACCCACTTTTACAATCAGATGATGTTTCTTTAGAAGTAAGAGAAACCACATAGAGTAATTGCTCGATGAGATCAAAGAAGCAATAGAAAATTGGCTCCGATACCTAAGTGAAGCAATTCCGATAGATTGAAACCTGGGTCGGGGGATTGGGCGGTGACGATCAATTTTCTTTAAGAGACATCCATTACCTCTTTGTCCATTGGCAGCAGTGTAAAGTGTGAACTGTGTTCTTCTTTTCATTGTAAAGGCCATATTGTGTTTGTCCCCCCTTTTATATGTTTCTATCCACCTTTCCTGGACCTTCTTCCAAATATAGTATAAGTGAAGCAAAAGAAATAGCCAACAAATTGAAATCCAAATCAAATTTCAGGGACAAAAAGAAAACTTTTTCTCGATGAAGTGGAAGATCCCGTAGACTCTCTGCATAAAATGCTGTGGAAGAAAATTTTAAAATAAATGTTTTTTTATTTAATCATATTGACAAAATTACATCCCAGCCGAGAACAATATTTCAAGAATTAAGATATATTTGTAATGACTTTGCAGCTATTTTGAATAACCAATCCAAACCAGGAATGAACCGACAGAAATGAGAAGTTTGAAAAGTAAGAAATCTGTAAAAGACCTTGTCTTGAGATATCCAGAATATCTATCACTAAATATCTTGACTGAAATTGAACATTTTGAAACTATTTTTGCTGCAACCTTTCCACAATTAGTTGAAAAAGTAAGCACTGTAAACCTGCCCTTACCGATTCTAAATAACATCTACCAATCAAAACTCCAGAGTGTTTTCCCAGAGTTGTGTATTGGATTAAGACTTTTCATCGCTCTTCCTGTTAGTGTAGCATCTGGTGAAAGAGGGTTCAGTAAGATAAAGTTGATCAAGATAACTTGCCAACACGTTTAGGTCAACAATCTAACAATGCTATCCACTGAGTGTGAACTGGCTTCTAAAGTTAACTTTAGTGAGGTCATAGAACAATTCATGTTTGCTTCAAAATCTCAAGAATTATAATTAGTTTCTGACTAAAGTACCTACCTCTATAAATATGATGCTAAAGTTAATATACTTCACACAACAATTAATTAGGCTCCCCAACTGATTTGGTTATATCTTCATATTGATTTTAACATTTTCACTTCACCCTAGACTGTAGACTTTATAATGTATTAAAATTATAGGATTTTAACATTTATTAAAATATTGGTGGAGGCGGCCCTGATAAATTATTGTAGGGGGCCCTACAATTTCTATGGGCGGCCCTGCTTAACAGTTTCCTTCCAGCCAGACTCCAGTGGTTTAAATACACCTATGTCAGCTGTGTTGTGTTTGGAGGCAACGCATACAACATTATATCGTTTTAACTATAAAACTGACCGAGTTCAACAGTAAGATGAGACTTATGGCCGTCCACGAGTAATAAAACAGGTTTTGTAATATGTTCTTTAATTAACCAACTATTGGTGACCTGGCGGTCTAGGGGTAAGGTGTCAGACTTCTGTGCTAGCGGCCGGGGTTCAATCCTCGGTCATGGCACAGATTTATCTGATCACCAAACCCTTCCTTCACCTCTGACAAGACATCTTGTGAATGTGGGGAATGCCAGGCCCTCCACTGTGGTTTGGATTCCACGTTAAACTGTAGGTCCTCCATTTCATCTCACAATCACCCTAACGTTACACATTAGCGTAAGTGCGTATAACCCGAACGGGTAGCAAGACGCGGTGCTAATAATAATAATAACCAACTATTTAAACCATTTTCTAAGTATTCGAAACATAATTCACTTGTCATCCAGGCGCGTTCACTTCTACTCAAGAACCAGTCATTTGGCCCACTATCTACAATCACACCTGGTGGGGTAATGTCTTACCACTGGCTGTGAAAACTAATACAACTGTGATAGTTTCCTTTTCATCACTCAACTTAATGTCATAAACAGTTCGCCAGACTTCAGGTGCTATTACTTTGACAGTTATGGGCACATCTGAACAATGTTTCATCTCCGTTTAGAATTCTATCTGGGTCAGAAAGAATTTCTTTTTCACCTGTTTTATCCAGATAATCTTCCAGCTCTCTGATCCTTTTCCTAATCAGTTCTTCGGTAACTCTGGCTCTCTCTTTTGTTAAGCTTTCGGGTGTCTTTGTAACAAGTCGCGGATGACGTCTCATGAAACCAATACCATTTCTTGCCAAGACGACCATCTAGGAATGGTGGGTTTTTTTTTGTCGCCTTCACAATTTGCCGGACTGAATTTAGTAAATTATCCGGCTCTCGTGGAAAACCACTTTTAGCTAAATCCTCCGGCCATGTCACGAGTTTAGGCTCCTCTTCTTTAGACAAAACCGGGTCTGGTCCCCCTTTGCGATCACCATCCTGCGGTGAAACTGTTCCACTAAGACGGTCTTGGATCGAAGTTCGAGGTACTCCGAAGCGCCGACTGACTTCCTGAACTGATATGTTGTCATCATGTGTAGCCGTCACTGCCTCTGCCATGGCGTTGATAGCGTAGCCGTGCTACTAAGGCCGTTGTCCTGTAGCCAGTTTAGATGGTTACAAAGTGAAGGTCTGAAACTGTAGTGATGGCTTTCGAGACTATCTTAGCTAAAAAAAATTCAGTTATGATACTCATAGTTTATTAATTAGCAAAATAGCATAATTCTTTAGGGGCTCAGAGGAGGAAATGATGCATTAATTAAAAAAGGGGAATTTTGTGTGTCGTCTAAATTTAGTATTTTTTCATAGAACAAGCTAGAAAGGACGTTTAGGCTATAATGGTCGAATTTGAAGCATTTTCACGATTTTGTGTTTTAAAGAGATTTGTACAGAATTAATGAACAGAAAGTAAAATATACGACCATATATTCATTTTAAATGCAAACGTAAAAGAAAGAAGAAATCAATAATTTTTCCTCCCTGTAAACTTTAAGTGGGTTTCACTCAAAATCCTTATGTAATAGAGAAATTTTAAAATGATATTTGAATTAAGCTCAGAAAACACTATTATATTTGCCTATATTTGTTGTTGGGACAGAATATAATAACAGTTTCCATGTTTTGAGGTCGAGCTTCGTCCAGCCCAGCGATGGATGTCTTCATCACCCTTCTCTCCCTTGGCATGAACGGCTACAAGAATCTCATCACTCAGCGTAAAGAAATGTACACCTACCTCAAGGAAGAACTTACAAAGATAGCTTTCAAATATGGCGAGAGAATCTTAGAAACCAAAAACAATCCAATATCCATAGGTAGGTGAACTAACATATCTAAAATATTATTATTATTGTTTTAAGAATTGCTCACATCCAGGTGAACAGAATCGAATCACAGTATTTGGAGTCATATTTAAGCAAAGAGTTGGAATGCAATGGTTTTAGTATAAAGAATAACTAAAAAGTTTTTTATTTATTTTCTAATTATAGCTACATAACATACTAAATACAATGTAACCAAATATAAATAAATGAATGTATATAAACTAATTCAAACATGATTTATAAACTTTTAACCCGCCTCGGTGGCGTAGTTGGTTAATGCGCTTGTCGTGCTTAGCTCGACTGCTGAGGACGGGGAGATCGAGGTTCGAATCTTGGTCGGGTGAACTGGGGGTGGTTTTTCCTAAATGGTTTTACACTCTCCCTCCACGCAAATGCGGGTTCACTTCCTCTAATTCAACCTTCCCAAGTCCTAATCCATTAGAGTAATTAGTACTTAAAGCGTATAACCCGAACGGGTAGTAAGACACGATGCTAAATATTAATTATTATTAATTAAACTTTTACTTATTTCTTTCCATGAACTATTTCTCATATTAACATTGCTATAGTTTTTTGTCGTCCATTGCAGCTTCACTTTACAAACAAACCACTCAAACCTGAACACTTGCGCACGAGCTGTGTAATATTTCCTAGACTCACTCATCGATAACACTGCACTGATATGCAGATATCCTTGTAGTCGCCCGGAAATCAACCATCACACAAAACATTGTCGTATCAAATAAAACATTATCTTCAATTTAGGCATATTGAATTACTCACTAAAATAATTTGTAGTATAAATTAATCTTGAATCAAAAAATGTATTTAATCGTCGAATCATAAATATCCTCTATGATTCAGGATCGAGATAAAACATTTCAATGCATCCTTGAGACTCATTACATTTAATTTTGTTTACCACACATATAACTTCTCTTTCAATCTGTTTCACTGACTCTGATGGCTAAACGGTTCTATAATACATGTGACCCACAGAGACCTAGGGAACATTAATATTGATATTAACATGTTTTCAAATAGTCTTTGTGCTACACAATAATAACCTCTTAAAAGCAAACTTTTGCACAGCTGGAAAATTAGATATTAAAGTTATGCAATTGCAACAATATATATATGACATATTGAGTTTATGAGCTTACACAGTTTTTGGAATTTCTTTTTGTAAACAATCAAAGTTTATAGAAATATTATTATTATTATTATTATTAGCACCACGTCTTACTACCCGTTCGGGTTATACGCACTTACGCTAATGTGTAATGGTAGGGTGATTGTGAGATGAAATGGAGGACCTACAGTTTAACGTGGAATCCGAACCACGGTGGAGGCTTGGCATTCCCCATATTCACTTTATAGAAATAAATGTTTCTTTAAAATAGTCCAGAAAATTTGAAATAGAGAATGCATAACTCTACTTGAACGTGTTACTTATTAGTGTAAAAATACGTTAATGTTTGTTGCGTGTGTGTGTTTGAAAAGGCATGAGTCTCGTGTCCTTGTCCGGGTCAGACAGCAAGACTATCACCATGCTGGGGTCGATGCTGTTCCTCCGTTGTGTCTCGGGCACGAGAGTGGTCACAGGGGCCGACTACAAGGAGGTGGCGGGGTTCAAGTTCCAAGGTGAGCCCCCCACAGACACCTCACAACATACTAATAAAATTAATCAAGTTGTTTCAATCTCATGTGAGTGAATATACTCACTTGTCTTGTTACTTTATTTATTGAAACAGCCTTGTGTGTCCTGATTTTGTCAAATCTTATCACATGAACGTATTAATACATAAATAAATAATGATTTTGTTAAAAAAATATATAGTAGTGGTAATAATGATGAGCTACATACCCTGTACTCATCAAAAGACTTCGTTAAGATTATATTACATGCAAGGTGACCTGGTGGTCTAGGGCTAAGGTGTCGGACTTCTGTGCTGGGGGTCCGGGGTTCAATCCTCGGTCCCGGCAAAGATTTATCTGATTACCAAACCCTTCCTTCACCTCTGACAAGACATCTTGTGAATGTGAGGAATGCCAGGCCTCCACCGTGGTTCGGATTCCACGTTAAACTGTAGGTCCTCCATTTCATCTCACAATCACCCTACCATTACACATTAGCGTAAGTGCGTATAGCCCGAACGGGTAGTAAGACGCGGTGCTAATAATAATAATAATAATAATAAGATTACATGCAGTGTGAGTGGGCAAATCTCTGTCATTGTTGAGGATATTGACTGGCAGGACCTAGACACAGATGGAAGGATAACATTAAAATGGACCTGAAAGAGAGTTTAGTGAGGTGGAATGGATAGGAGTAGATCAAGATCGGGATAAATAGTGTACTTTTGTAAGGGTGGCAATGAACTTTGAGTTCCTAATTCCATAGAATAAGTAATTGAGTGGAGGAGATTTGAAACTTCAACTTGGCCTTGAAACAAAATATCAGCCTCAACTTTGTTTTGAGAAAAAATCCCGTTTTGACAATTACAAACCTTCGCCAATAAAAATATTGCATTTATAGTTAATTATTGCAATTTTAATATTATATCTACGTGTGAACACACACACAGACAAGTGAACTCGAGTCAAATGTATTAAATAGTCTCAAATCCAAATTGAAGTTTGAATATACTTTTCATAGGTGCCTTATGCTTGAAAAAATAATATATTTTGGCTCAATATAAACAAAATAGATTATATTTTCAAGCAAAGAACAGCTAAGAAAATATACAGTTGCCCCATGACTTCTTTGGTGCTGACTGACAGCGCACAGCTGACTTATGACAGTCAACATCTAGGTATATACCTAAATTTTGACTGTCAAAAGTGACGGCTGCTAAACACATGTTTTTGCAGATTATCTGGTTCGGCGTAGGGATACATAATTTGGCCTGGTAACTTTTTAAAGCTGTCAACTGTCAGCTGTGAGCTGTCAGTCAGCACCAAAGAAGCCATGGGGCTACTGTACTAATATTGGTCTATCTGTGACAGCCTTGACTGGCTTGCAATTAAAAAAAAAAAAGTTAATACATCTTTAGGGCTGACATGTATCTTACTTTATATCGAACATTTGGTGACCTGGAGGTCTAGGGGTAAGGTGTCGAACTTCTCTGCTGAGGGCCCGGGTTCAATCCTCGGTCCCGACACAAATTTATCTGATTACCAAACCCTTCCTTCACCTCTGACAAGACATCTTGTGAATGTGGGGGATGCCAGGCCTCCACCGTGGTTCGGATCCCACGTTAAACTGTAGGTCCTCCATTTCATCTCACAATCACCTTACCATTACACATTAGCGTAAGTGCGTATAACCCGAACGGGTAGTAAGACGCGGTGCTAATAATAATAATAATAATAATAATAATAATAATAATAATAATAATAATAATAATAATAATAATAATAATATATCAAACATTTAAAAAATGTCATTCACTTAATCTTGTTTTTATGATCTTTTATGCTAAGTTACATTTGTGATGCCTCCATGAAGGAGAGACTAATGGTTGTTTATTGTGTGTGTGAAGGCTGGGGGGCCCACTACTGCGGTTATCCAGTGCCCTACCTAACAGCAGCGGCGGCTATTGGCATGCGCAAGTCTGACGTCGACCTGTTCATCCACCGGCTGGACAAAGTCCTGGGGAAACTGAAGGGGCGCAGCGCCCCCCCCACGCCCACCTCGGTGGAGGAGCTGGCGGTGATGAGGCGGGCCATGCGGGGAGGGTCTAGCACCGTCAACGGAGAGGGCGGTAGTGGAGGGGAACAGCACAGTCAAAGCAGCGCCAGTACCTCGCTAGCGAGCAGTAAAGACAGTCTGCGCAAGTGATAGCGCTCGCGAGTCAAACCTCACACGAGTTGACGAAGCAACAGTGTATTTTGTGAACAAGTTGAGCCTTCTTGGCTCAAAACATTGTGCCGTCAATGTATAATGATTGTGTATATATTTTGTTTGACGACTGTGTTAATTAGCTATGATTTTTAATCGTTTGTTTAGTGGAAATACATTGAACAACAATTAATGCGCTTTTCTAAAACTTTTGTTACCTGAACCGTGCATCAGCAAACCAATGTTATATTAATCTCTCTGCTCTCTCTCTCTCTCTGTGTGTGTGTGTATATATATATATATATATATATACACACACACACACAACACACACACACCCATCCTAAAGTTGAATAATCTAAGTCAACTAATTAATAGTTTTTAATTACCAAACATTAAGTATCTCCGAAGCGTCCCACTCTAGAGTTGCAGGACAGGTCTTGTGTACGTGGGTGCTGGATCCCGGTCGCTTGGGACAGGTTGATCATTTATACAGCATATTCAAAAATATCAACATATGCAAAGTGAATACAGTTTAACAATCATACAAATTTTAATTGTTTTAGTATTGTGTAAAATGTTTAAAAATGAGGTGGCCCAATGGCTAGATAATTTTATAATAAAGGAAAGTGATAAAACTAAAGAAAAAGTAAAAATAAACTACTAAGAGTAAATTTGATGAAGAAAGCCCACCCAAGGCCCAAGGAAGATGTCACCTTTGTTTATTGGATTCTTCCCACATTTTTCCCTCTTTCCCTGGGTGGGCTTTCTTCATCAAATTTACTCTTAGTAGTTTATTTTTCCCTTTTCTTTAGTTTTATCAATTTCCTTTATTATAAAAGTATTGTGTAAAAGATAACCATTTCAGACTTTGCAGGAATTGCTCATAATTATTACTAGAGTCACAAACAACTATTGGCTTGTCCACTCAATTGGAATGAGACTTATAAATTACTTTATTTAGAACTCCTTGAAACTGGGACCGGGTCACTTTAGTAAAACGACTCAATTTTAGGATATGCTTCCATCATTCTTTCTCCTTTAATTTCTTCCATGCTTCTCCTCTCACTTGCACACTTGCTGCTATCAACTCTTCTTATCTTTACATGGCCTCCCTTTTTTCTCCATAATTCTATTTCCATCCTCACGAAACTGGGATACAGTGCGTATTTCTTTCCCTGGTCGCATCAGTGAATGTTGGATATAATACCATCCCCGTTTCATAACAGTAAATAATGTTCATTTCTAAACACGAAAACAGCAACTTTGCTGTATTTCTGTACGTTACGGCAGTAACGGGATATCCCAAGGGTTAGAAAGATGTGTAAATGTCCATAAGTGCCTGTACTACGATCTGAGAGTGGGACAGGACACCCACACTTTTTTTATAATGTAAATATAATAATAATATAATATTACTTAGACAAACATTTTTTTATTATTATGATTAAAAATTGTTTCAATTTGCATTAAATAATTGTGCGCTACAAATAACTTATTTTTTTATCTTTAGTTAAACACTTTTGTGTGCCGGTTTGTTAATAACACAAGAACGTATAATTATTATGGTTCACCTTGGCTCACTGTCGTAGTTACTTTTACAAAGTTAAACTTAAAACACTTTTAAGCTTAGTTTATTTTAAAATACGGTCAAACTTGGTTACAGCGTCATCGAAGGGGCCTAACATTTGCCGATATATGTCAAAGGGACGTTATAAAAGAGATACCAACAGAAAAATTTTAATAGCTTCTAAGAAAGGACATTTCAAATTGAATTGAATTCATAAAGAAGAATATTAAAAAAAACATGTACTGTATTTACATAACTTACATTTAGGCCTGTTCCCTGTAGTAATCTGTAACTTACAATGATTATAAAAACTGTAGGTATCCGTGTAATGACTACCAAAACTAATGTTGAACTTATAAAACACGAACAAAACACCTTGGCTAGACGCACAACCAAGACAGTTTCAGCCAGCTCAGTGACAGTGAAGGAGGGTTAGTCCTCGCTTCATTTCGACCCTGAAGCGCCCACAATTCCCACAACCCTCTCCCTGACTGTTTTTCCATTCAGTCTACTATTGGACCAGTACACTCTCAGTTTGCTATAAAATAAACCCCTGAAGGAATTGGTACATATACATAAATTTAAATACAATTTAAAGTAACCCGCCTCGGTGGTGTAGTTGGCTAACGCGCTTGTCGTGTTGAGCTCGACTGCTGAGGACGGGGAGATCGAGGTTCGAATCTCGGTCGGGTGAACTGGGGGTGGTTTTTCCTAAATGGTTTTCCACTCTCCCTCCACGCAAATGTGGGTTCACTTCCTCTAATTCAACCTTCCCAATTCCTAATCCATTAGAGTAATTAGTACTTATAGCATATAACTCGAACGGGTAGTTAGACGCGGTGCTAAATATTATTATTATTATTAATTTAAAGTAAAATATTTAAGAAGTTTTACCACAACGACCGAGTGGAAGTGACACTAAAACAGAGGTTTTATATCGTTAATAGATGACGGTTTGACCGGAATGCTGAAAAGATGACACTACGCCCGAGTTGACGGAATAGCCGAGGCCGTTACAACCAAGTTCGACTGTATATTGATTTTAACAAAGACATGAATAAATTTAAACCAATAAAATCAAAATATAGTATAATGCTTGTTCATACTGTGAAATAAATGCATTCAGAACTAAAATGTTTTTAATCAAAATGGATAATTTTTGGTTTATCCTTGTTATTTATCTTTCATGATTAGTAAAACTTAAAAACAAACTTTAGAAATAATTTACCTCTCTCTCTATATATGCATGCTTGAGCTGTAAAGACATTTTCTCTCGCTATGACTTGATTTATTTTCTATATTACAAAGTTAGTGTGCCATAATGAAACTCAAAAGTAATAAGAGGTCATTACTGACAAATTTATATTTAAAAAAATAAATACGCTCTATTCTCCGTTTAGTCCTTTAAATAAACACTTAAAGTGAATAATAATTTAAACATTTATTTTAACCTTACTCCTACTAATTTACATAAAACAAGACAAAAATATTATCCATAAGTAATTTGTATAGCTTAGGCATTTCTCCGGACAGATTACACTTAAACTTTAAAATGCAGCAGGTGACCTGGTGGTAAGGTGTCGGACTTCTGTGCTGGGGGTCCGGGGTTCAATCCTCGGTCCCGGCACAGATTTATCTGATTACCAAACCCTTCCTTCACCTCTGACAAGACATCTTGTGAATGTGGAGAATGCCAGGCCTCCACCGTGGTTCGGATCCCACGTTAAACTGTAGGTCCTCCATTTCATCTCACAATAACCCTACCATTACACATTAGCGTAAGTGCGTATAACCCGAACGGGTAGTAAGACGCGGTGCAAATAATAATAATAATAATTTAAAATGCAATATTGAAAGGAATATATCATAATTTAAAGTTCAAATTTTGGACTAATTCTTGGAAATCCTAATTTATGGAAATTATTCTGGTGGACATGAACTTTTGAGTATCCTTAAGCTCATTTTGTCAAAATATCTGGTTTCTGGTCATTTGTCACGTTAGCACTTTAAACCCATGATATGATTTATAATATATAAAGCTCGGTGGGAATGATCAGTGTCCCACACGCAGATAGTGCAGTGTGTCCAACTTTCCTATTTTACATAAAGTTTACCAAATTAGACTCTTTACTAGGGTTTTGCCACCTCTTAGATTCTATTTACCATTTTCTAAAAACACGCTAAGTATCATAAAGTTTATCCTTGATTCCCTATTACAAACATCGTGACGCCATGTTTTCATACACTCATTCCTCACAATATTAATTAAACAAGAACATTCCATCACAAAGATATTCTCATTCCATTTATACTTTGAAATGTTTGTTTATGGATAAAAAATAAAAACTTAAATATATATATATGTTCATTTTGTGTATTGGAGAAAAGCAAAATATGTTAACTAAACTTGATGCTAGTCAAAATAATCATACAACCTTAATTATGTAATTTGGTGAAATTTGGCGGGTCCAATATTACAATTTTAATGTGGTAATTTTTTTTTTCAATATTAAGAAAGGTAACATTTTATTTACTTATTTAAATTTGTACTTGGTCCTTAATGTGTGTAAATATTTTCATAAAATGTCTATGAAAAATACTTACCTTAAAACTTAAATTATAATTCAATCCTGTCACAGCGAAGTTTGAATATTTTTTTTTTTACAAACCATTTTCAACATTCTTAATAATGTTGATGTTGAAGCTCTGGAAGCTTGCATGGTATCATACTCGTCTAAAGATCAATTCTGTAACTAGCAATGACCCTTAAATATGTTGCTAGTAATAAACTAATACCTTGTGTAAAAATAGGTAAAATTATGTTCCTTAAGTTTAAATTAAATCTCCTATAATTGCAGGGTGTCTACCATCCGGGAAAATCAGGGAAAACGGGAATAAGCCGGGAATATGAAGTGATCGGGAAAAAACGGGAATCAGCCGGGAATTTGAAGTGATCGGGAAAAAATGGGATTGAGTCGAGAATTTGGTAAATCACAATAAAAATCCGGGAAAATGATATTTTACTCAAAATATGAAATACGATAATCATTAAATCAGTAAATTATGTCATGTTTTTGTTTGTAGCTGTGTAATATATTTTTAATTCCTAGTAAACAATTTTAATACGAATTAAAAAATATTCAAATTTTAAAATTTATTATTATTCATAAAAAAAGGTTATTAGAAAAATGAGGGTGGAGAGGGGGGGGGTGCAAGTTAGGAGGATGTGACATACCTTCTTAGTCAGGAATTCTAGGAAANCGGGGATTCCATTGGTCAAGTTTAGTAGACACCATGAATTGTGTGATTATAATGGTAAGATATCTGAACTTTTCATCTCTATGCAGGGTAAAAAGTTCCGGGATCTATTTGCTCAAATTAAGCTAAAATATTGACTTTTGACCAAATAAAAGCTACAATATTATTTGATAAAACTATTGATTGAAATTAATTGAAAAATGACACTTGGACGCTAGAGTCAAACTCAGAACCCTCGGCTTTGTGTGCCAATGCTCTCCACCGAGTTATCCAGGTGTCATTCTTCAACTAATTTCAATTAATTGAACTGTTTCCTTTGTACAGACAATGTTTTGCAGCCTGTGTATTGATATTTATTGATAAGACTGTTCTTTTTTGTAACAATAATTGTGCCATTTTTACTCGCATAAGCTAAAAAAGACATATTATATATTTACTTGTTTAGTGAACATAATTTAAATGATGTTAAATAACTTTGATTTCATATTTGTTTTAAGATGGACATCACTGAGTGGATATTGCATCCAATTCAGCTATATATAATATAATTATTTAGGTGTTGAAAGAAGTGGTTTACAAACTGACATAAAACATGTTCTGATCGGTGTGATTGCTTTTTAAGTTAATAACAATGAGTTTAAGCTGCTTCTCAAACTATTACTTCATAGCACGACTTTGGTTGTTTTAGTAATCATAAATATTTAACATACTACAGTTTTTAAAAAGCTTATTCTACGTCTAAAATAAGTTTTTACAAACTTTCCTTCTTTCTTCTTCACATCATTTCTGAAACTGTCATTGACTCCTTCTTAACAGTTTCTTCCCAATACTTTGGACGCTGTTTTGTTTTCTTAATTCTTTCACTCTCTCCCTTTATTAACTGTTTTATCTGCGGTTCTTATTTTCTGCGATTTTTATAAAAAGCTATAACTTTATTATAAAAGTATTTTAAAAAGCCATGATACTTTTTTTCTCTTAAATAATACTTTAGTAAAATGTGTTTTATGAATTATTACTAGACTAACTTCAACCGGGAATAACCTTTAAAGTTTTAATATTCTCTTAAAAACATTATGTTCACTGGGTGTGTTTCATTTCCACGTTCTAGGCCTTGTTTATACTGCAAGCGATGTTCTCGGAGGTTAGAGGCTAGAGGGTCCGACCTGAACGAGTCTAAGAGTGCATACCGGAAGCAGCTCGAGGATTACCACGAACCGAGCCCTCTAGGGAGCCCGCTAAGTGATCCAATTTGTTGAATAAAATCGCTCGACAGCCAGGCGGCAACCGTTTAGTACCGTGCTATATTTAATTTATAACAGTGAATTTTGTAAAACTTGTTCTAAAACTAATGTTCCAAAGAAGAACATTGTAGGACCCCAATGATGTCCTTCACAAGAATGCGGGAACGTTAATAAAGATTTATGTGGAGAATTAAACATTTCAGTTTAGTTAGGTATTTTTGTTATATGCATTAATTAATATATGTGGATTGAATATTAATATTAGACAAAATGTTTTCTAGAAGCTTGTAGTGGTTTTGCCGAAGAACACTTCCTACTCCTTTAAAGTAATTTAAGAAGGTTATCCTGATCAGAACAGCACTATTCTGGAAATGATGCCGTGTGTGTTTGTGACATACTGATATTTGAATACGTAGAGTCCTGCCTTTCTTTCTCAACTATGTACTGGTGGTTGTGCTGCCTTTTGATTGCGTTAACTATTATATATACATTTTATTTTTCCTAACTAGGTGCGTAATAAGCTATAATAATATGACATACAAACTTCTATTTTTAAATGGCTTCTAATAAAAAACTTATCTCTAATTAATAACAAGTCTTTGCCCAGCACTAATCGGTGAACCCTATTTCTAACCCTAAAACCTAACTGATAGGGTTCAAATACAAATTAAATTGATTAGTCAACAAAAAAAGAATGAGAGTGCTAAGTGAGTAAAGACTGTAGAAAAAAACTGGGCAAGAAACCAATACCCAGAACATGCAATTTGGAAAAATTGTGGCACTCGTCCCCAGGGTCAACCTCAACAATATATATATATAAACATTCCCCTAATTCAATTACCAGACAAATATTTAGATAGCGTTATACCTAAGGATAAATAAGTAAAAAAATTATAGTAAGAAGAAAGATTCAACAAATGGGTTGTTTATTAGATATTAAAAACTTTGAACAACAATTAATATGAAAAATCCCATAAAGAGGAGAACTAACATATAAAATATTTTGTGATCACAATAGCAATGGTTTCATTATAAGAACGCATTAAATGTTTTAGTAATCACCACCAAAGTTTTGCTAAACATATAAGATATGAAATTTAAAAGAATTATAGTGACCTACTTTGCTATGATACTGACTATACATGATTGCGCCTATTTAAAATATTGCACTGGTGTTCCACCAATCATGTTTGTTTACTTTCAGTCTCAGGCTAGCATGAACCAATGATAGTTTAGAAAGTAAGAAATCAAGGGACTCTCTACTCATACGTAAAATATTTCAGAAATGTATCATATAAGCGAGCTTGACTATATAAGTTGTTAAATTCACCATGCTATTATTAAATTGATGAACCAAGTAATATCTATAAGCACAAGATACATCGTCAAGTTTCAGAGCTATGTTATTGAGTGTGTAATTCAGTGACATGATGAATCAACGCACCTAAACACTGCACTGTGACTGCTATAGACTCGACTAGACACCTCTTGCTATGTGAACAGAGCGTCGCTTGCCACTACCCACTAAGCAAACCTACAGCCTACAGCCTACAGCCTCCAAGCAAACTTACAGCCTACAGCCTCCAAGCAAATAACTTGCAGTATAAACAAGGCCTTACAGTATGGTGGATAATTAAATATGACGAACATTCAAATCAACTATATTTAAAAGATAAAAAATTAAATTTAGGTTATTTTACTGTACATAGTATTTTGTAAAAGTTAACTACCAGCGTTGGCCACACGTATCCATTGTCACTTAAAGTCTTCATAAGTTGTGCAACGGTTGGAAGGTTTACTATCCCTATATGATACAAATTATATTAAGTGAATATCTATTTGTTCAATCATTCTTTTCTATTTTCCTTTTTCTCCCCTTTTGTATTTTTTTGGTTTTCTCTTTTAGGAAGTTGCGTTGCGCGTTTCACACTCCTCCCTGATGAGTTCCGATAGAATGAAACCTAGGTCGGGGGATTGGGCGGTGACGATCAATTTTCTTTAAGAGACATCCATTACCTCTTTGTCCATTGGCAGCAGTGTAAAGTGTGAACTGTGTTCTTCTTTTCATTGTAAAGGCCATATTGTGTTTGTCCCCCTTTTATATGTTTGTATCCACCTTTCCTGTACCTTCTTACAAATATAATACAATTACCTCATAAAGTGAAAAGAGGTTTTACTTATTGAGTTATATTGAGTAAATAAGCCAGCGAGTTTGGGTTTTCTTTTTGAGTTTAGTATTAAAAAAGCTCCCGAGTTTTGAGTATATGCTATTCCTAATTTTAAAATGTTATGAGCATATAATATTGTTCATTTTAAAAGTAAAAAAGGATATTTAAAGTGTCACCAGTCAAAACAAACACAGAATGTAAATATTAAATCTTTCAAATGTGAGATTTTAAAAATATATGGAAACAACAAATGTTCTTAGAGTAAGAGTTTGAAGATTAAATTTAAAATATGGAAATATTTGTTTTTAAATTAAAAATAACAAAACGTGATTTAAAGGTAAGAACACACTAAAAATATACTAAATTAAATATTACAAAAATGTTCATAAACTGGTGTTTAAATGAAGATATATTTCCCCAAAGTATCTTATGTAGCTCTAATTATCTAGTAAGGAAATATGAGTCACAAGCACTTAAGATGAGGATGTATGAAACACGAGAAAATGTCAAGGGTTTTGCACTTTTTATAGCAAAACATTTTTTCGTCAAATTAAATAAAATATCACTCCAGTACAAACGTAGAGAGAGTTATAATTTTCTTTTTATGGCGATATCAACAGTTGTTGGATGTTTGTAATTAGCATAGCGGCATTAGATAACACATTTTTTAAATAAAAAGATGTGAAGAAAATTCTTATTTATTTTGGACCAAACAAAATTATCTAAAAACTGTCGTTTTCTCGCGTTCCCTACATCCCCACCTTAAAAATTTGAATTTTTGATATCTGGTTTTTTAGTCCTTAATGTGATAACTGTGCGCGTGATCACTTATTATGTTCCTGTTACACTCCCATATGTGCCGTTGTCTTCTATGGACTTTCACCAGAAACTCTTCTTGTTGTTAAATTTATTTAATTTCAATTATTAATGCTTTGGCCATGTTGTCTGTAGAACAGTCAATGATTCGCAAGCTACCAGACAAAAAATTGAAGATTAGATTTTTCTTTCAAACAATAAACTTACTGGTACACTAATTCTTAAAGTATATTGTGCTTATAGGGTTCAAGATAATGTTATGAGCCTAATTATATGTATTTTATTTACTGGTGTAAACATGCTTCTTACATCTTGTCGATTATATATATTGTTTTTATTAATTCAAGCCACCGCCAATTTAACACACGTACACTTGGTCTGGCTTGAACATAAAATAGTTCCCCCTGTCGGCATGCCGATTCCCTCCTTCAAATGGTCATAACACTTCTTGCATCATCACTATTATTTATTTATTGAAAATATCCATGGGCTAATTTTACTTTGTTTGTTTAAATCATGTGACATAACCCAAAACTACAATCTGTGTGTGTCTGAATTAGTACTTCAATCATCATACTCTCACCTTAGCATGAAGGCACGTATCTTTATAGTCTCATATATTGATTCACTACCTATCAATTTAGTAACGGTCGTGTTAGAACGATGTTTTCTTTGATACTATTTTATTCTAGTTTTTGAGCAGTGAATATGTCTTTAAGGCTCAAAACAAATGCATGTAATAAAAAACAAGGAACTCTACAAATTGATTATTTTCAAACTATTTCATGTTAGTAAAAAACAAGTTTCTGTAGGATTTGAGTCATAATTTAGTTTTAATACCTCTTTGATTTTTAAAACTGAATATTTATAACTTGTTAGTAATTGTGACCGTGGTTCGGATTCCACGTTAAACTGTAGGTCCTCCATTTCATCTCACAATCACCCTACCATTACACATTAGCGTAAGTGCGATATAACCCGAACGGGTAGTAAGACGCGGTGCTAATAATAATAATAAAAGAAAAAATAAATCTTCAACTTGTTTATTTCAACTGTAAGACGGTTCAAGTAAGATGGCTTTGATAATCAAGAGAATAACATTTGAATTAGGTTTGAATTTCAAAGCAGCTAATAATTTATACTATCTGTACAGTCAACATTCAACAATTTTCAGGATCTGACCACTTTCCAAGTTCAAAGTCACTAGTTAGTGTAAGTTGAATTTTGGTTGAGCAATTTACACTTTTTTCCGAGCATGAGTTACTGATCGTATTGGCCGAATAGCGTCACCAAGAAGATGTTCTGTGATTAAACTCGCATAATAATTATGATTTTATTTTGTAGTTTTTAAGGACAATTGGTTGGTTGTGATTTGTATAGCTTTAATATTTATTTAAGTACCATGTGCATAACATTCTGATATAAAAAGAGTATAAGTCAGCTTTCATGTAATTTGTAAATGCTAATTATAAAATAAGTTCAAGACACATTTTTAAACATAGTCTCTGCATGAAATATTATAAATGTTTTGATTATCCTTGTAATACATCTAATTTTGTCCGGTCACATACTCGGAAACTTTTTTAAACACACATGGAATTAAAAAGAGCAGGTGCTACTCAAATAATCACATTATTTTTTAAATTTATTTTTTACTTAAGATTTTATATCCAAGTACCTGATGGTTATTATGTTATGTCCATGTTGTATTTTGTCAAGATATTTGTCAATAGAAGCTTCTCACATTGTTGATAATTGAGCATGAACACTCTGTAAATAGTTGTACAGCTCTCGATTGTTTCAGTAAATAGTTATAATAATACATTTATATTACAGTGATAGGAACCTAACAATAGTATAAAGTAGAAATAGTAACTACCTGTTAACATTCTTTCTTATAATCCATTCATTGTAACATTTATACATTCATTTGTGTTAAATCACTGATCTGGGTCCTGGTGGTTGAGTTCATCCTATTATGACTGGTTCTGAACCACCAATAAGCAGTATTAGAACTCTAAGACAAATTTCAATTGAACATTTTTAAGAAAACTTATTTTTTTAATCTAAAATCTTTTAGTTTTTGAATCTTCAAATGTCTCTCATTCTTAAGGATTTGTGGAAGAAATAATGGGCGGATCCTTAGTTAAAATACTCTTTGTTAATCCTAATAAGTAAAAAGGGGCTTCTCGAATCCTTGATTACTCAAATCACTCAAACCTATGTTATTCATATTTGTAAAAATCTCCAAAACTTGAATACATTTATCAAGGTTTTGACTCAAAATTACCCTTTTAACGAATTGCTAATGGTAATTATATAGACTTTTGTGATTGTAAAATAAAACAAATCATAAAAAAGTACAGAATTGTATTAAGACTAATTGTTTTATTTATTAAAAAAAAGTGTTTTTTAAGACATGACAAACCAAATAGTCAATTTAAAGTCATTAAGCGTAAATTTGGCAGTGTCAATTTTTTGTATCTTTTGGGGATATACTTATGAAATGTGAAAAAAACATCTATTAATTTTTTCCCAGGGATATTTGAAACAAAGAGAAATCATATTTTACTAAAGCCAGACTTAGAGGTAACTAATTTTTGGGACAATTTATCTCTCGCTTGCGGCTTGGGGGGG